>LJSK01000240.1:1425-40721 GCA_001299535.1 Leptomonas seymouri
CCCCCCCCCCCCCCCTGTGCACGTAGAGCAGAGAGAGAAACCTTTTCCTTCTTGTTGCAGTTTGGCAAACGATTCACGCACACAATCCTTCACGACCACCCAACATCAGCCCAAACAGTAAAGTAAATAAAAAGAAAACATGAATAGAAATAATGCATCCAGAAGTGCCCAACTCAAAGCCCCCACGAGCTCGCCATTCGAGAGGGGGGCGATCCACACAACGCCAGTCGAACAAGACAAGACAAACCAGGCGGTGAGCAGTGTGCAATGAAGGGCGGCAGCGCAGCTGACCAGTTCTCGGCATAGACGCTGAAAGCATCAGACTGGCTGCCTCAATACCTTTGCTACACCCCACCTCAACAAGAGGACGCTGCAGGAGAACTTCTGCAACTATGCATCGAGAAACAGAAAGGAGTGGAGGAGGTTCAGCAAGGCGCATAGCGCACAAGAAAAGGCACCCCTGACGTCTCAGCGGCCTTGAGGCACGCACGCCTCCGCACCGACCCATGCGGCACCATAAACCGGCTGTTTCTCTTCTCCCCCCTTACTCCACTTGAGGCCGCTTCTTCACGACGCAGACGCCCTCTAGCACCGTGATCACAGGCATGTACGACGGATCGGCGCACTCCACCTTGTCTGTAGCGCTCACCAGAACAGGCGTCTTCTGCGTCTGGAAGCCGGTGATAGGCTTCGGGTTGCCTGGCAGTGCCACCGTGTCCACGGGCAGACCCACACGCACCATCACGGAGTCCACCGGCTCCATCTCCTCATTGACAGCCATCATCATGCGGGGGCTGATGGCGGGCGTGATGGCGTAGAACATGTAGTGGCAGTCGCCCAGTAGTGTGTTGGACAGATCCAGGGAGCTGTGCAGCAGACTCAGCACGCCCATCAGCGCTGTCATGTCCACCGAATTGCCATCGTTCTGCAGGCAAGACAACGTCAGGTGGCCCTTGCCCATCGCACAGAGACCTTCTGCCAGGCGCACCGCAAAGGTAGCGCCGGCGTAGATTTGCTTTTGATAATAAGAAGAAAGGCTGTGCAGCTTCGTAGCGACGCGGGCGTTGGTGCTGCCGGCGGAGACAATGCCCATCGCCATAATGGCGTTTGTCGCCGTGGGCAGATCGGAGTCGTGCGCCAGCCGGTTCAGTGTCTCCACCACCGGCATGTTCGGGTTTCCCGCAGAGAGCAGCGCGTAGACCAGCGGCACGGCGCAGCGGCCCGACATCGGGTCCTTGCCTTTGCTCACCGTGTCAGCCAGCAAGGTGTGGATAATGGCGCGCTTCGTCATCTCCATGCCCAACTCCTCGCCCACGGCGATGAGGCCGATGCCGAGCACCGCGGCCGCCTTGTAGTTCAGCGGCGTCTTCTCCTCGTCCGCGGGCTTCTGTGTCTCCTCGTTCGTCTCCTCGTTGCCGTCTTCAGCCTCGTTCTTCTCCTCCTCGTTCTCCGGCTCCTCATTCTCGGCGATCACGTGGAAGAGACTCTGGATAACGACAACGTTGCCTGTGGCCGCAAAAGCGCAGCTGCGCACCACGATCTCCGTGTAACGCTGTATAAGCGAGGGCAGAGCGCGCGTGGCATCCAGCAGAGTGTCGGCGGCCTCCTGTCGGCCGAGGAACATGCAGCCCAGGGCCAGGATAAGGTAACGCACACACGGCTCCTTCAGTTTGTTCTCCGGGACCTCCATCAGGCAGTTGATCATGGTCTCTGAGATGTCCTCATCTGCCGAGGCCACAAAGACGGTGGCCAAAGCGTAGGCCGCCATGCACTGCACCATCAGCTTCTGCTCCGAGTCTGCCAGCAGGGGGACCAGCAGCTCCTTCACATCCTCCTTGCGTGTACCAGCGTAGGCATTGCCCAGACCCAAGATGGCGCCGATCGCCACCTCGTCCTCGCTAGCGCTCACTTGCTCCGACAGCAGGCCCAGGGCAGGGTCGAAGGGGTTCTTTACACCGCACATGACAATACCGGACGCCAGACACGCCCCCGCCTTCACGTACGTGCTCTCCGAGTAAAAGTACTTGTCGATCTGCTGAAGACCCTCCACGTGGTCCCACAGGTGCAGCAGGCCCAGCGCAGCCGTCGTCGAGATGATGCGGTCCTCGCGCTGGTCAAAGAAGAAGGTCGGGGTCGTGGAGAGAAACTTGTCTGTGCCGTAGCCGCAGTTCGCCAGCCCACTCACAAAGGCGCTGACGAGGTTGTTCTGCAGATCCTTCGGCACGCTCTTCTCGTCTGTCGACATCTTAAAGACTTCCTCTAGCGTCTTGGGGGCCATGGAATCGAGCTCCTGTGCGGTGTGGCGGTACAGCTGCGAGAGACGCATGTTGCCGTTGGCATCCTGCAGCAGCTCGTCCTCCTCATCATCCAAGTCGAGAAAGAACTTCTGCCGTGCGCAGGAGAGAGCCATCTGGAGGCGCTCGGGTTTGCTGGTGCATACCTTGAAGAGCTCCTCCACCAGGCCTCGGTCGTTAAGAGTGAGTGCCACCACTGCGGCATCAGGGTAAGCCCGCATCCCCTTGTAGATATCGTACACGGTGCGCAGTGCCTCACTGTCGGAGGGGCGCGTCAAGTACTTGCTGATTGAAGCAATGTAGTTCGCGATGCGCTTGTAGTTGGACGCCTCCACGTGCGGTAGAATGCGCGCAACATCATCGATCTCCATCAGCAAGTCAATCGCCGTCGCCTCATCTTGGTGTGTCAGCATGTAAGTCACGGTTTGGTCAACGAAACTGTTGAGGTGCTCCGTCGGGTCGTTGTTGCTGGACCTCTCCCGCCACTCTTCCGCAATGGCGCCGGCGAGGAAGCGCAGATACTCATGGCCCCACTGCGCGAGATCGTCGGTGGTGCCCTTCAGCTTGTGCTCCAGCAGCGTGCGACTGCCGTTCTTCAACTCCAGAGTCATCGAAATGAACGATAGAAGGTCGTGCAGGCGGCGCGACACAGAGGGGTCATGTGTGCCCTTCAGCGCCGCCTCAAGGTCCAAGTAGAGGGAGCGGATATGCTTCAGTGGCGGCGGCACGGCGGCAAGGCTGCCACTGCTGCTAGTGCGCAGTAGCTCCACCAGGCGTTCCACGGCGATCTTGGCGATGCGGACGTCGGCGTCAGCAGCCCGCGCGACAAGGAGCTCAACCTCCTCCTTTATACGCATGTCCTCCTCACTCAACTTGTTTTCATTTTCCTTTCTCTTTTCATTGATGTCGTTCTTCTTCGCCGGGTCCTGCGAGGGCACCCCGACCTCGACTTCCCTTTCCCTCTGCTCCATGGCAGGCGCGTGTGGAGACGCAAGTAGAACGAAGCACTACTGCAAAGAAGCGAGATGCGACCCGATCAGCAGATCAAGACCAGCGCTGGGGATGCAAATGGAGAGGGAGAGAGAAGAGAAACAGTGGGTATACGCAGCGGCTAATGATGGATGAGTGCCAGAAACGAAAACGTAGAAGGCTCAGTTCTCACCGTTGAGCACGTCGAGGATATCAGTTGACGTAAATAAAGACAAGAGAAAATAGCATACACTGGAGAAGACGAACCAAACAACGGTGAATCAAAAGCTACGATAGCAGGATAGAGGGGCGAGAACGAAAGAGAAGAGTGGGATGCATCTCTTTTGCACAGCACAGCAACGCATGCGTGCTCAAGCTAGAGGCCTTGAATCACTTGAAAGATCGGTCAGCGTACAGCCAAAGCAGAAACCTTCAGCTGCACATCTCACAAGACGGCACCGCTCTTCCTGCCTTCGCGAGCAATGTAGGGCCGCACGTAAGGAGGGAAGAATCGCCCAATGCAAAGTGTGCCCCCCCCCCACCCACCCCACGGTTTGGGTGCTTGATCGGCTCTCGTTGTCTTTCGTCATTGCAGTGGCTGTTGCAAATGTCCAAGCGCCGCAATCAAAACAAAACAAAAAAGAAGATTCCTATGGTACATTGAAGACAACAGGTGTGCCAAAACTGAAGGGCAGAGAAGCGGCACCACGTCAGGCGACGTCGACGCCGCCACTGTTCGTAAGGCATACATCAATGGAAACAAAGCAGCAGCCATGCCCTCGTCTACCGCAGGAGCTGGGAGAGCTGCCGCACAAGAGACGAGAAATACACGCAATTGCTCTCCGCCGAGTGCTCGCCCTGCTTCGGCAGCTCCATGTTCAGGAGCACCTGGAACTCCGACAGCCGCCGAACCGCACGCGCCTCGTCGGAGGCAATCGAGATGACGCCAACGCAGTTGCACAGAAATACGTTCAAGAAGTGAAAGACCACCCCGCTGCGGCGGCTGCAGTCATAGACCAGTCCGCGGCCCTGACAGAGCGAAAAGAACGCCGCATGACGGATGGCGGAGATGTACGGGCTGTAGAGGACGCCGCTGTAAGCGTAGGCGAGGGGCACACCCGTGGACGCGCTCACGCAGGTGCCGCGCTTCGCATCCCACGTGCTCCCGGTCATGACGGTGGCGAGGCCGTGGGCAGCTGCGTAGGTAGTCATACCAAAGTCTACATCCACACCCCAGACCCGCTGTTGCTCTGCTGCACCGTCTACTCCTGTCGCATCGGTGGTCACGACGTAGTCGACGGAGATGTACCCCATGATACGCTTGCGATAGGCAACTTGGCCCACGCTGAGCGAAGCGCCGAGAATTGCGGCGTAGGGCACCGCAGAGCGACAAGGGAATAAGGTGCCCAGCACGGTGAGCGCCGGCGCCAGCAGCGGCTCCACCACCGACTCCACCCGCACCGAGCCGGAAGGCGAAATGAAGAGATTGGCTGTCACAGGGGTTGTGAGACCCGGCAGCACAGCCTCAACGGTGCCGCCCACCATGTCGAACATCGCCAGATACGCCTCCCAGTCGGGGTAGTTGTGCGGATGCAGCAGACGAATGCGTTTTGCGCCGTGCACCTCCAGCTCACGCGCCACGGCGGCATCTAAAGGACCCTCAGCGTTGCCCTGCAAGGAGTGCAGACGGCTCACGTCTAGATAGGCATGGCCGTGACTGGCGAACTCGTTTTCGAGCTTGATGAGCCAGCGCGTCACATCGCAGTGCTCTAGAATGAGCGACGTGAGCGCGTGTATGAGATCGTTGCGAGATCGGAGCTGCGCGGCGCCAGGCGGGGTCAGCACATCGGCCGCCTCGAGCAGGCGCCGGCAGCCGCTCTTGGAGCCGTAGACTTGCACAATGTGGGGTTCAGCGGAGAGCAGCGGCACATTCAGCTGACTCGCCAGCGTGAGCTCCTCCGCGCCAACCACAGCTGGCACGATGTACGCGGGCTTGCCGGTGCACAGCGCCGACAGCAGCTTCAGCAGCCGGGGAGAGAGCAGCACCATGCGGGTGAGACTCAGGCCAGCAGGGAGCCGTGAAGCGTTCTCCGGTACGACGAACGTAAGCCGTCCCGACACGTTGGTGACGCCGCTCTCCTCTAATAGTTTTTGGTAGTACTGCTGAATTTCGTTCTCTGGCTTCTCGGGAGCAACGAAGACGATATGCACCCGTGGGTCGGCCAGCATGCTAAGACGCGTCAGCTGCCCCAGCTGACGCACTTCAAAGAAGGCCACCTTCTTTGCTTGATACGTGGGGTAGGAGAGCGAGGGGATGTGAATGATGGTGCGGCGCCCGTCCTCAATCTGCGGCCAGGCGGCCTTAAAGTCCTCCATCGTCTTTCGCCACCGCAGCAGGTTGGTGTCACGCAGAGCGCGGATGGTGCGGCGGGTTATGCAATGGGCTCGGTACGTCGTCCACTGCCTCTGAATTGCAATCGCAGCACGGGTGCCAATGAGGAGGTGGATATAGGCAATGCGCTGCCGATACATGCGCCACGTTGCCTGAACCTTGGTGGCCGCCACATGATGTCGGCGTGGGCCGTAGTGGTAAGGGCGAGACGCGTCAGAGACTAAGGGGATTATCTCCTCTGCATTGGTGATGCACTGCACCATCTCGTTGGCGGTGACTAAATCCGGGGCCTGATAGGAGGCCAGCTGCGCCAGCTTTTTGCCGTCCACGTACGCCAATTCCACGCCGTAGTTGGCCAGGAAGCCCTCCAGCATCTCAATCAGACGCTCAACCTCACCCCAGCTGACATTGTAGTGCCGTTTGAAGGACGCAAACTCCGGCGTGTTGCGCAGCGCTTTGCCTTTGCGGATGATGAACTCGTGCATCGAGTACAAGTCAAGCAGCTGCGTGTACGTTCGAGTGTCGTCGCGTGCAGCGGTGGCGACCGGTATCAAGGGCATATCAAGTGCAGCGGCGAAGGAGGAAGAGGCCTGTGGGGGCAGTAGCGCTGATGCTTCTGCTTTTGCAGCAGCAGCAGCAGCAGCCTCCTCCTGCTGTGCGCGTCGCTCCTGGGCTTGAGCGGCCTCCCATCCCTTCAACTCCTCCAAGTTGAGAGTAGCAGGGATTCTCGCCAGTACTTCCAGATCCAGTTTGTATTCAGGCACCCCATTGAAACCGGAGTCCTCCGTCATAACATTTTGCTGCCGGCGATTGCGCTCCGCCGCCTTGTGCAGCACGACGCGTTGCGATCTTATTGGGCCACCGATGGTCAGCAGTGGTTCCAAATCCGCGTCAGCTTTGATGGTGCCGTTCTCGAGTAGTTTAAGAAGTCCGCCTTGCGGTGGCGGGGTAGTGGTGCGGGCGGGGCCACGGATGGTGCCGTTAGGAAGCGTGACAGATTTGCTCGACAGCATCGGCAGCCGCGCCGTCGTTGTCGACCGCACAGACGTCGGCTGCGACTGGGAAGGCTTGAGCGGTTTCATCGGGCGTAGCACCTATTGGAAGTCGTTGAACAGGGGGGGAAGGGGAAATGTACAGACAGCGTGCACCCTCGCAGAGACGTACTCCAACAGCATAAACAGCAAGCAACCCAACGTGTGATGCGTCTGTATCTCGCGCTTCCCGAGAGACTACGGTACACGCGCTCAAATGGGTGGAGCAGAAAAGAAAAGGCAATGTGGATTGGAGAATGTGGCGAATCTGAAGAAGCGCGATCGAAGAAAATTTGATTCAGCACCCCTCACTTCAGCCGGCAGACCCGCTTGACGTGCAGGCATCACCGTTTTACCTCCGGCAGTACTAGTCCCCTATGACGCATCGGCAACTGCCCCTGCGATCAAGAAGCTGGCGATCGTGCCCTACTCGGTGCCTTATGGGGTGCTGTCTTCATCACCGGCCGCATTGCCTTCGCCAGACGAGAAAAGGCCAACTTCACTGGCGAAAATTCATTCGCGTACGACACAGAGAAGTCGCATCAAGGGAAAACGAAACGCAGAATAATACGAAATGTCAGGACCAACAAACGTCCGCGAGGCCAAAGGAAAAACCGAAACAAAGAAAACGTGTCGCACACCGCCACCGCCAAGCACCGCAGCGCGAACAACGCATTACAACGGTTATGTGGCATTGGCGGTCAGCCGTAAACGCGCCATTTTTGAAGGCACGTCAGCACAGCGAAGCGCATCCCATCCCCACTATCAGAGATCGCGGGCAGCAGCATCTGCAATCTCTTCATCCGCACCCCAGTGTACATGCCTCCCGAAATCTAAAAAAAAAAAATCAAAGAGGAGCGCAGGATAGAATTGACTGCGATGCAGAGCACCATGGCACTTCCGGCATCCCTCAATTTAATCCTTCCAGCCTGCGCATCACCGTGACGACACCCCCCCCCCTCCACACCCCACATCAAGACTCAAATGAAGCTTAATTGCCTCGAACGGTTTATATTAAAACTGGATTAATGCATCGTAAAGTCTAAGTTGTCTTCCTCTGCACCGCGGCGCACGGCATCCGCGTTGGGCACCACCTGCGCCGTCGGCGCCTGTCCGATCGTGCGCGTCTTCACCCCGTCTGCGTTAGGATCCATCATTAAGCCCTCATTTACGCGCTGCAGCTTCTTGCGCAGCACCGCCACAGCGTCGTATACAATTTGCAGCACCGGCAGCACACCAGTGGACTCCACGGTGAAAGTAAAGTCGAAGTAGCCCTTCTCGTTCTTCTTCTGCCGCACAAAGACAAGTGGCTCGGGCAGCCTATCGAAGGGCGGCTCCTGCGACGTGCACTCACGGCAGAAGATGCACGCGTCCTCGTTCTGCACCTCCACCTGGCCGGTGCGCTCCACAAAGCGGAAGACGTTTCGCGGGCACCGCGCTACCCACTCCCGCGCCCGCTCCTTACCAAGACTCTGGAAGCCGTTCGGGTTCAGCAGAATATCCGGTGCGTATCGCATGGCCACAGTCGCCACCGGCATGAACTTGGCGTGCGTCTTGGCGATGTTCTTACGGATCACTATATGCAAGTCCAGCACCTGGCTGCGGCCTAGGGTGACGAGCCAAATGCCGTGCTCCTCCGCGCTGACGGGGTACACCTCGTCATCATCGATGTGAAGGAAGTCACCGATGAAAACCTGCAAGCTGTGCTGATGGGGTGGGCACTCCGCACGTAGGGAGCCGGTGATCTGGCAGTCCGGGCAGCCGCTGCCGCCGCAGCCACAGTCCTGCGGGAAGTTCAGCCTCTTTGCCTTCGCTGAGAACAGCGGGACAAGACCCATGCGGTGGGCGATCATCTCATCTGGGAGCACGGAGGTGTTCTGGCGAACCGTGACGGCCTCAATGCCGAGCGTGGGGATCTCAGCCAGCATCACGCGGCGCAGTGCGTTTGCAAAAGAGCTGTCTACTTCATTCAGCTTGAATACGAGCGTCTCCCCGGCCGCATGCTCCTTCTTGGAGAACTCAACGATCTCTACTTTCATTGTCTGCCTTCTTGCTTTCCGGATGTGGGCCGGTGAGATGTGAAAAGAAACGAGTTTTTTTGGCAACCCCTTGATCTTTCAGAGGAAGCCTTTTATGTGGCGAAGGACACAACACACCAGCGCGACGGATGCGTAGTGTACACGACGCGATGTTGTGAGCAGCTCAAAGGCGAACTTCTTCTAGGTAGTCCGCTTCGACTGTCTCCCTACCGTCATCAAGGGAGGTGCGTGGGAGGAGGTCAATCAACCCGGCGCCAAATACGCAAGGGGAGATTATGGCAAACGGCGGAGACAGAGAGAAGTAGCAGTGTTAGTAGTGGTAGAGCAAAGAGAAGGAAAGGAAGATCAACATCACTACGAAAAACCCACCATCTGCACTCTGATTCGCCACGCCAGCGCACACGGCGAGTGTTTCAAAGAGCACAAGCGCGGAGTATCTGTGCCCGACGCAAAGCAGCGGTAATGCTCTGCGCCGAGGCTTACAGCGTATGTTGGGTATCGGATTTTGACCTCCAAAAACGCCAATGCCGAGCGAACTGCTTGTCCTTTGCCGCGGAGACGACATCTCGGCCCTACTGGCAGACTGTTGCAGCGGTCGCACCTCTCCTGCAGCCGGTAAAGCCCTTTAAATGCCAGCGACTACGGAAAGCTAGAAGAACACAGAGGGAAATACATGAGATAAATGGAAGACAGAAGAAAGACACACAACTCTATGCGCTCGCGTTGTCGGCAAAGCATCACACACAACTTACAAGCGTGGCAGCCTTCACAGCAGCCCTCATACAGCCCAAATCGGTAGCCATCGGCACGAATATAAAAAGTAGAAACGAAGGAACGAGACATGTCAGCACAATGCCTCTCCACAGTGTCGGCGCCACTGGGTCACGCTCGCACCGAGTACGCAGATATATGTACATCAACAGACAGCGTGCTTTCCACGGGTGGCCCGGGCACACACACACACACACACACACACACACACACACACGCACCGATAACCTAACACACAGGCATCGAAGAAGGAAAGAGCAAAGGGGGGAGACAAAAAAAAAAAAGGCGACTCTTAGCTCTTTGCCGGCGTACGCTTTTCACATCACTCCCGCAATGTCACGTACAGCTTCTTCAGCTGGCGGGCCTCCCAGCGAACGGTGTTGCGGGCAGAGGTGTCCTGCTTCGACGGATCGGGATGCACAAAGGCGGGAATCTTCTCGCCGTAGAGGTCTGCCTGGTCAAAGAAGACGAGGATCTCTTCGAAAGAGGAGTCCTTGAGAGCGACCATGTGCTTGGCTAGGTGCATGGCCAGGGCAACGAAGCATCGCTTGGCGTAGAACCACGTATCCGTCATAATCTTGCGGTCGTAGGGCTCGAGCGACTTGATGATGCGCGAGATGCCGAACTCGAAATTCCCCTTCGAGCAATAGAGGGTGCCAATGACCAAATTCACGATGCACAGGTGCAGCGGCTGCTTGCCAGCCTCCTCATGCTGGAGGGGCTGCTCCGCGTGCTCGATGCGCCGCATGATCTCCTCTGCGTTTTCATTCTGCGCGGTCATGATGTAGGAAACGCAGAGGTTCGCCAACACGATTGCACTGCAGTTCAATATGTTGTCCTTGTTGCTGTCCACCACGGGCTGGTAGTAGCGGATCGCCTCCTTGAACTTGGTCTCCTGCATAAAGAAGACATGCGCCACGTTGAGCTTCCACACATCATTCTCAGAGCAGAAGTCGGCGGACTGTCGGAAGAGCCGCTCCACCATTGGATAATTCTCCATCTCCCAGTAAATGTTCGCCTGGGCCATAAGGACGGGGATGTACTCCTCTAACGTGTCGTCATACGTCTTCACGGCTGACTTAGCGGCCATCGCGTCCTGGCTCTGATCGGCCTCCTGTATTTTACGCGTCATGTTGCGCAGTTGCTGCACCATCTTCTGTGCGAGAATATCGAACTTGCGATAGGCCTCCGCGGGCGACGTCTGTGCAGTGATGAGGCCATCCAAGAAGTCGTAGAGAGATTGATTGTTCTGCGAGAGGTACTCCCAGGCAAGGTGCGGGTTCTCGGCCAGCACATCGGCTGCCAAATCGTAGTACTGATACTTGCAGTAGAAGAGCAGCAAGTTCTGAAACGTCTCGGGCGGGAAGGGCGGGTTCTGCAAGAGAAAGTTGAACTTCTTAAACCCGCTCGTGGGATCCTCGTTCATGTTGATGAGAGCTGTGTTGTGCAGCGTGACGGGGTCGAGCTCCTCGTCGGAGCGGGGCGGCATGTCTGTCAGAGCCTCCTTCGCTGCGGCCAGATTCTTCGTCTCGTATTCGATCGCCGCCTTTAAGTTAAACGCCTCAATCAGGGCGGTGTCCTTCAGCAGCTGCGTGTTGCCTACCGACCGTGCCTCGCCGCCTTCGGTGTTGATGCCGATGCCCAACTCCGGATGATTCTCCACGCCGTGGTCGATAATCTCGCTGAGGTGCTTCAGCGCAGGGCCATACTGTTCCATTCGGTAGTACATGAGCGCCATGTTGTACGTCAGCGGCGCCGAGAAGCCCGTCGCGTTCTGCGCCTGCTTGAACTTTTCGAGTGCCTCCTCGTAGCTGCCCTCTTTGCTCAGCACGCAGGCGCGCAGCACCAGTGTGTCCGTGTCGTTGGCCGGTGTCTGCTCAAGAAACGACTTTGTTTGCGGGATGTCTTCCTGCTCGTATGCAATGGCTGCCTGCAGCTTGCTCACCGTGGCCTGGTTTTGCTCCGACATGATCATGGTGCACAGGCGGTTGCTCTCTACATAGGCGCCTGCTTTGTACAGCGATTGTGCGTAGTAGACACGGTACTCTTCGACGCTGGGGCAGCATTTGGTGAGCTGTTCGTACAGCTCGGCCGCCTCGGCGTAGCTGCCCATCATGTAGTAGCAGTATGCCATCAGCGAGAGCGCGGCACGGCTGCGCGGGAACTCGTCCAGCTGGGTAGAGAGCAGCTCCACAGCCTCCTCGTACTGGTGGTCGCGGATGTAGCCGTAGACGGTCGAGGTGAAGGTGCCCTCCTGGACCTGCGTCTGGATGCGGCCGAGCGTTGTGCCGCCGCCCATCGTCGTTGTGGGCCGCAAAGAGCCCGCAAGCGAGGAGGCGGTGGCCGAAAAAACAGCCCCGGTGGTGGGCGGCCGCATGCCGGTGATGGGGCGGGTCGCCATACTGCACAAATGCGAGGGCGGCTACCAGAGAAATATGTATGCAAGTCTGTCTGCGAATGGCGTCGACGTCAAACAAAAGCACTGACGTGTATGGCCCACCTCCAGTGACAGCGGGTTCTCCCGGACAGCAACTTCGACAACGATGTTCCTTCGTGTGTACGCGCGTGTGATCAACAGCTGAAGGAAGCGCTAGGAAAGAAAGCGTGGAGCAGAATGCGGAGCACAGGAGGAGAAAGTTATAGGGCACGGGGAAAGCACAACGCGCACTCACATCGCTCAAACTGCGTAGAGGTAGAAGTGTCTTCTTTGCGCCCACAAGAGAGACACTCCGCTCCCCCCTCGGCAGCCACACTGCTCAGCAGAGCACAGAGTGGTACGCGGTTGGAGTTCGCCTTCACCCCTGAGTGATGTTTCAGACATAAAAAGAAGGCTTCGGATGTGAGCGAAACCGTGCGGCATCGAAGTGAGCTGAAGAAACAGAAGTCAGCAGAAGGAACGCAAAACCCTCTGCAGGAAACCCTGCAAAGAGGAAGTGTATCACAAACGAATAAACGATTGCGCTCTCATCGCACACACACACACACACACACACACACACACACATAAACGCACATCGAGTCGAGACGGAGCATCTCTTCTCCACGATGCCCCCTCACACACTACACGAGAGCCACCGCCTGCTCATCTCTGCGCTTTCGCGTCGCCATTTGGACGAACTGCAGGTGCTTGCCCTCCAAATTGTAAAGTCGCTGCCACACCACACACATCACTACCGCCACTCCACACGTATGCAGACCCAGCAAGGAAAGCATGGTCGAACTGGCAACCACAACACGCCATGGCGTCAAAGGAGAAGCTGAGCTGGCAGCATCAAAGGGTGTGCGTAGTGGAGCCGTCAATGCTGTCCATGGTGCAGTCTCCACTGGAACCACCCGCAACGCACGCGAAGCCGCAAGAAACACGAAACTCATCACAATCGACAGTGACTGCATAGGAATGCAGCCCACAGACGTCAACTGCTTTGTCCACGTCGACATAGAAGAGGCGCGTCCAAACAGAACAGTATCTTCCTCCACCACGTCCTCTTGTGCCAGGTCTAACACGTCTCGCAGCGCATCGAGCAGGAGGCGCTGCAGCACCACCAGAACAGGGCACCACATCGTACTCGCAGCGGGCACGTCCAACAGGGGCGGTTTCGATTTCGGCTTTATGATGAGTGCACCGGCGGGGGATGCCGCTGTGGCTGCGTCTTGTGCCGAGTAGGCAAGAAGAAGCGAAACGGAGCCCAGAAGCGCAGCCAGCGAAAAGCCCATCGACAGGCTTCGCTTCTTCCCCAGCACCGCACAGACCGCTACCGCCATTGGGCGGAGCAACGATGACGCGGCGGTGACAAGCGCCAAGAGCGCGGCACGTGTGGCAGCAGACAGCTGCAGGCCGCACCCTAGCGTGATCATGAAATGGAAGAAATAAAGAACAAGCGTGTGTGCATTGCAGTGCAACACCCGCACGGCCATCAGTGCTTTCATGGAGCTGCGCTGGCACGTTTGGCGTGCAAAGGCGTTAAACGCCGCCGGTGGCATGGCAGCGCTCGTGAAAGGAGGGCGAGGGGCGCCGGAATTCTCCGCATCGTCACGCACCCAAGAGATAGCGGATCTCTCCTCCACCTGCGTGCGGCGCCGTAGATGCTGCAGCACACCAAACGTACAAAAGGCGCTCACACTCACGACAGCAATAAGAACGTGAAAGCCGCCTGCGTGGCCGCTCCTCTGCACAGCGCTGTCGTACAGCAGCGACGTTACAAACATGGCCACCGCCACCCCCGTTGCCGCCAGTCGAGCAGCCCAGCTAATCCATTCGCCTTCCTTGGGTCGCTGCAGCGCCATCTGGCGTGCTGTTTGCGTCGTGAAAGCAGAGCAGTCTTCGCCTAGTGCACGTAGGACGGCGAAGACGCATGTGAAGGACAGCGCAGAGGGCAGCAGTGGGAAGTGCAGCAGAAGCCATGACAGCCCAAACAACAGCGCGAAGCGGCACTCGCAGGAGAGCCGGCGCAGCAGCAGCAACGCACGGCTATTAGCGAAGGTGACAGAATGAAGGGCGATCAGGCCAAGGCGATGAAGGCTGGCGACCACGGCGTAGACAGCCTGCACCACAATAAAAAGAGAGAGGCCCCACTTTGAGAGCTGTGCGCTCACCGCGCCATGACTGCCTTCGGTGTTTGCAGGTCCTACCTTCACAACGAGAAGACACTCGCGAAGGAAATACTCCACAAAGAAGGAGGTGAACACAGCCACCAGGAGCTGAACGAAAAATGCGTGAAGGCCAAAGAGAAGCAGTCCTCTCTTTGTGCCGGCCACCATGATGATGTAGATGCAGCAACAAAGGCACCCGAACCACAAAACGGAAATCAAGCTTAGCAACGGTCCCTTTCTTCTGCTTGGGGAGGGGGGGAGTTCGCGAAGGCTGCTTGGCGCACCTCTTCAGCGGAGAACAGCAGAGGAAAGTAACGGCAGTGCTGGTTGTTTGAAGGTGTGGACGTGCGATGGTAGGTTCGAGCTGCTTAAAACAAGAAACGCAAAAAGAGATAGAAAGAGGCAGCGACCAGGAAGACCTTCTCTCCATGCATTACAAGTTCAACCTCGCCGCCTACGCTACGCCCCTTGTTCCGACTACGTTCATAAGGATGGAAACTAGCGCGTAATGTGCGAGACGATGCGGAACCCGCCGATGTGAGAGCAAGAGAAGGCACCAATGGAGCAGCACAGGAGGGTGAAGAGCACCATGAAAACCAGGAAAACAAAGCGGTGGGCATTGAGAGCATCCCAACATGGCGCGAACGGCCAACAAAAACTGAGAAAAGAGCCCTTTGGGAGGGGGCACCCAAAGAAGTGGTGGTCTGCGTGCCCAGCAGGTGCTCGGTGGATGGGCTGTTGCCGCCGTCTGGCTCACCTCATCAATGAAATATTACAGCTTCCAGTAATGGGGGGAGGGGGGGGATTTGCCTTATACCACCCCCCGCCCCGCACCGCACCGCACCCTTCTCGTTCCACTTATAAATGTGCGCACTGTCTTCATATCTAGCATCGCAGTTATATCAGTAGCAGCGCGGCTAAACCCACGCAAAACAGTACGACACGCATACAGCATCACGCCTATCAAACTCCAACTCGTACACACCGAAAAGCAAAAAGAAAAAAAAATAAAGAAAAGTCAAGCAAATGAGGTGTGAAACGAAGGAACTGTACATCAGCCGCAGAGCCTTGAAAATATACCGGGCA
Organism: Leptomonas seymouri; assembly: GCA_001299535.1. Lineage (NCBI taxonomy): Eukaryota > Euglenozoa > Kinetoplastea > Trypanosomatida > Trypanosomatidae > Leptomonas > Leptomonas seymouri. The sequence goes on from LJSK01000240.1 coordinate 16,598, forward strand.
GAGCTCGAAGCCCACCAGTTCGGTGGAGGTCGCTGGCCGCCACGCGCCGCATTGTGCCTTCGGCGGAGAAAAGATGGTCCTCTGGACCCACTGCAGCTTTTGCCGCTCTCACATCGGCGATTTGATTTGTGCACATGGTCGCCCTCACACTGCCCGATCCCACAGAAAAAACGGAAACCGCCGGAAGAACAAAAGAATGAAGAGGTCAAGATCCCCTCAGTGTGAAGACACACGGAAGAGAGGGCCGCTCTCCTTGTTTTCCCTCCGACGTCTTCTCCCATCGCAAGGGGCAGTGGCGTAAGAGCAACACACTGAAGCGAATCGCTTGAACGGTTTGCAGCACCTCCTCTTGGCGACAAGGTGAACCGTAAGCACGTGTTAACGCCTTGCCTAGCTGCCCTCCTCACCCCCATCTTCTTCGTCCTCGTCCTCACCTTCGTGGTGTTCCTTCATGGCCTTCTTGAACATCGCCCCCTCATCCGCGTAAACAGCCTTGCGCATCTTCTTAAACTCCCGCTTGTAATTCTCCTCCATCAGCTCGCCTGTTGCCGTCCCGGCGTGCAACATGGGTCGTCCGGTTTTGGAGATGGGAGCCTTAGGCAGGTCAGACTTATCCGCCGCAATCTGCTCCTTGAGCTCCTTCACCTTGGCGTTGACGTGGGGGTCCCACTTCTCAGCTACCTCCCCCTCATCCTCGTCATCGATGTCCTCGCCGTCGATGTACGAATACGGCGTCTTTGGCTCTGTGATGTGCATGGTGACAGGGTGCTGGCGTTGGTATTCGGCGTTGGCGCTGAGGTTCCGCTCATCCCACTCAACATGCTTGGAGCGAGACATGATGTCGTGCTGTCGGCAACCCCACAAAACACGACAAACGGCGAAAAAAAAAAAAATGGAGTGTGTGCGACAACTAGATCCAGGAAAGCTGTGCAGCGGGGTTGTGTTAATGAGAGTGGTTTGCTGATCTGCACGCATCGGAGACAGCATGGTGGACGGGCGAGGTGCCGGGGAAGTGAAGGGGGCAAAGGGAAGGGCAAAGGAGAAAGCTCAGGTAAAAGAGAGAGAAGAACAGCCGACGGCCACCTCAGCCCACTCAAAAGCAGCACACAGCGTTGCCCAGCCGTGCTTTCAAGAATATCAAAGTGCGGGGCACAAGCGGCAAATGGCATGGAGCATGCAGAAGGGACAGAGAAGTCCTACGTTGAGCGCATAACAGCAGCACCACCTACGCTCTCTCCGATACGGCAAATGAATGGCTTCGCTTTTGTATTTTCCCTTGCCACGTGCATTCAGAGACGATGCAACCCAACTCCTCACCCATTATACAAAGTACAACGCCGCGCTCACCACGGTCACCTACACACAACACCAACAAATAACAGCATGTGACACCTGTGTATTGTTGTCGCTATCTCTCTCTCCCTCCGTGCTCAGCGAAACTGCATCCGCGCAGCCTGAAGCAACGCAGGGGGAAGCAGACGCTCGCACACGTTCATCGGTACTCGAGCCAACTCCACCGATTGTGGGATGTCTGCGAGCGTGGTGTACTGCAAAGGCACAGGGAAACCACCACACATCTGCATCTGGGCAAATCTGCAAGACGGTGCAGCGGAGAGCTCTCCACCGCTTGCGGGTGACGACACGCCCCCGCGCGTTCCTCCTCCTGCCTTGAGGGAGGTTGTGGTGCTTCCCGGCGAGGCGGGTGGGGACCCTGTGGCCGCTCCCGACCCACTGCTTGCGTCGGCCTTCTTCAAAGCAGATTTACGCTCCGCCAGCCGCTTCTTGAGACCATCCAGCGCGTGCGACGTCTTGCCAGCACTCTTCTGCGGCAGATCCTCCGTAAGTGATGAAGGTGGAGAAGCGGTCACCGGCGAGGAGGGAGAAACGGATGGCGCGGCAGCGGGGGATTCCGTAGTCGTCTTAATAGAAGGATTGCTCATGTTTGCCGCCCTTGCCGCTACCTGCGGCGTCTCTGCCTCCTTCAAGACGGTCAACTCAGGTGGGGAGACGGCCTGCATCAAGGCCTTCTTCACCTCGGCCTCGTAGTAGCGCTTCTGGTCGTCTGAGAGGTGATCCCAATGCGAGGACATGGTGCCCAGGAACGTCTTATGTTTGTCGACCGAAGGGAAAGATGTGGGGGGATTCCACGTGTGCGGCCACAAGAAGCGTGGCACACCGGCTGTGACGAGCGCGTCCTCTCTCTTCTCCCGCTCCGCACTGGCCGCCACCCGCGCCGCCTCCGCTGCAACGTCTTCCTCCTTTGGTCGCGGGTGCGGATCGAGGGAGAAGCCGAGACGCGTGCGCTGGCCGTCCCCGCCGTCTGCCGTCGTCACTTCCAGCTCGCATCGACGGCTTACCAGGTACCTCGTAGCGTCCTCCACCGAGGCGAACTGCGCAAACACGAGGGACTTGCTCCTGTCAGCGACAACGTAGGGCACACAGCCCTCCGGCACCGTACGACGGATCGCCTTCTCCACTGCGCTGACCGAGACACCAGACGGGAAGCGCGTCACACATACCTCATAGCTCGGCGTCGCCAACAGGCTCTCTGTGAAGCTGCAGCCACAACGGTAGCAGTCGTCTCGCTGCTGCGAGTTGATGTTGCTGCAGACCCCACAGGTCCAATCTCCCACAGGCTTATCTAGTGCGTGCGGCATCCCTTTCGTATCACGGGTATGGGAGACGTGAGTCGGCGACATGGAGAGGTCACCCAGCACGGGCTGCGCTGGATTGCTGCAAACAAACGAAGCCACCCCACTGCAGTCTCCTAGCACGCCCTCCGTACGAAACCTGCGATGGGCGCTATAGCTGTCATCGTCACTCTTGAGAATGGGCGATCGGCTGCGAGAGCGGCGCCTCCCATGTCGGCGATGAATGCTGGAGCCAGAGGAAGAGGAATCAGAGTAGGACGACGACGATCCCGACGAGGAGTCATACGAATACGAGGACGTGATGCTGTCGGAGCTGTCACTGTCGCTGTCGTCGAAAGCATACGACGGATCTCGCATGCCGCGCTGTGCCGCGCTGCCGCTCATTTCCCGTGTAGAACAACAATCGGGAAACCAAAGAAACAAACCGCGGAGACAGCAGTAAGTGGAAAAGAAAAACGGCGTGATCTGCGAGGCGCAGGGTAACGGAGAGCTCAAACGAAGAGTACTGCTAAAGCACAACTGCGACTAAGAAAAGACAACGAACAGACAGAGAGTGAGGAAGCTTGTTGTTTTGTGGTGGAGCCGTGGATAGGTAGACACTGCACCCCCCACCCAACTCCAGCATCACCACGCAGGTGGCTAACACAGCAGGATCACATGTTCTTCTCCATCATTTATTTTCCTGTTTGTGCCCTTCAAAGCGGCCTCTGCCACCACCGCTGCGTGCCTTCGCGTGGCGCACACGCCCTTGTGTGTTGAGCGACGCGTTGGGCGGCAAGGGAGAGGTGAGGAAGGTTGGAAAAGACGAGGCAACTCCCCAGTGCGATCGTTAACTTCTGATCTTCCTTACTACGACACCCCTTGTGCATGCATCTCCTGCAGGATGTGCTGCACCATCTCCTCCGCCTCCCTCTCCGCCTTGTCGATGATCGCCTGCTCCTTGCGCTGCCGCGTAGTAGAAGCGTATGTTTTCTTCTCCATTTGAGACTTCTTCACCTTCTCCGCTGCACGGCGTTGCACCGCTGCTTTGATGGATTCATCCTGCAGCAGCTCCGAAACTGCTTCACTCACAGCCATGGCAACGTCACCGTACTCCTCCGCCCGTACGTCTGCCAAGATGCTGTCGGCACCGCTGCTGCAGAGAATGTTAGTGGAAAGAACAGAGACGTTGTAGGCTAACTTTTGAAGCGCCGCCGCGGGCACATCAAACAGGTCGCGCTCCGTCGCGGAGGCGTCGGCAGTACTTCGTGCTATTCTTTGGTAGCGAGTGCCGACGTGAGAGGGAGAGCTGGCTGCTGTCGCTGCTGGTGAGCCCCCGCCTTTGCGGTTGGGCAGAGGCCGCATCATAAGCATCGGCGTCTGCGGTGGCACCAGCAACCGCGGATCCACCTCGGAGGATGCTGCGGTGTTGAAGAACGTGTACTGAAATAGCCTGGCCCGCTTCACCACATCTTCGCGCACTGTGTCCATGAGAGCATCAGAGATGGTTAGCAGCTGCTCCTGCGTCACCCAGCACGCCATGCGGAAGAGGTACCCACGCGCCTCGGCGGACGAGGATGATGCTTCGCTTCTATTCGGGGTGTTCAGCACTTCAAAAGGCAGGCAGTGCATCGCCGACCGCGCCACCTCCGCACAGGCCGCGTCACCTTTGAATTCCACTAAAATGGGGTACACCGGGCTGGGTGAGGAGGCCGCGGCGTCGTAGGCGCAGCGGGCAATCTCCTGGCACACGCTGGACATGTCCAGCAGCAGCGCCCACGCAAAGGCAGCAGTGATGTGCGTCACAGCCAAGGGTTTTGTGGTTGGAGTGCTCTGAGAAGTGGTGTCGTTGGTGCGCACACGTCGGAGCACGTACTTCTCCAGGGCCTCCCGTGCAACGTTGTAGAGGTCCGCGGCGCTGTGTCGGTCGCGTGGGTCGAAAAGCGGCACTTCGATGCCGAAGACACCGTCCGTCACCGCCGCCGAAGTTTGGGAAATGTGCAGTGCAGAGGAGGCGGACTTGATGGGCGCACGCAGTGCAGACTGCCTGTGGCTTGAGCCACCCACGCCACTCGCAAAACTATCAGCACTCACTAGTTCGTAATGCGGGCGGGCCGCCTGCCACGGAGAGCCAGCGCTGTCGTTCCCCGTGTCTTCCGCTTCCCCACCCGGCAGGCCCCTCCGTGTGGCGTGTTCCTGAAGTAATCCAAGCACGCAGTCCAGTATAAGACCCTCTGCCAGTTGCTCTCTTTCCTTAGTGTTGAGGCTTAGTGAGGACAAAGGCCCACCATGAGATCCTACGGGCTTGCTATTCAGATCGGTAGCACTGACATCGTAATGCACTTTCGGTACCCCCAGGTCTCGCATGCGACCGATCGGACGTGCTTGCACCGTAGAAGCGGCGCCAGCACGATGGGCAGTGGTGGTCGCAGCGGACACAGAAACCTTCGCAGCCGCCCGCTCCGAGCCGTCTTTCCTCTCTAGCACGCCGTATCCCTTCAGCATCGCAAACGCCTTCACCAGTCGCTCTACAGCCTCGGAAGCCTCCCGCAGCTCCGAGACGCGCGCCTCCCCGGTGTTCATGCGGTAGTGGTCGAGTGGGGGCGGCAGTGGGGCAACCGGTTGTGTCGGCTTCTCTAAAAGTAGGCTTGAGCCGAGACGAGCACTGCCTGCGTCAATCATCCAACCCTCGGATGAAGTGGCTTCAGTGAAAGCACCGGTGGGTTTTGGAGTAGAGACAGCTTCTGCAGCCCAACCAGGCGGGGGCAATGAAGGCAAAGGCATCGTGGCTGCAGCCGCCGTTGCCCCGGGTGTGACAGCAGCACTTGCGTTGGTGAGGACATCTCTAGCTTCACTCGATGCCATTGGGCGAGAGGAAGCCACCATACCCACTGGGGCAGCAGGGGCAAGGGTAGAGGTAGAAGTGGCAGCATCCGATATAAAAGGAGGTGCGAGGGGCAGTTTCATGGACGAAAGATCGGCGGCGGTGGTTGTCGATGGCTGCTGCTGCTGTGTAGAAACTTGAAGATGCTGAGAGAGGGTGCTGAAGATGCTGCTAGGGGCCATCGAAGCGCTCTTTGTCTCCGATGGTGCCTTCTGCGGCGACTCAACTGTCAGAAAGACTCCGTGGGGCGACACCGACGGCGACCTCATCGGCGACTCCCTCTTCTCCCTCATCAAAGATCCGTCTTCGGATGAAGGGAAGGCGATAACCTGACGTCGTGCCCGCGACGGAGCCTGCGGTACCTGCAGCTCGCTTGTGCGCTGCGACTGCTGCCCGTTGTTCGGCGTTGTGGACACGCTACCCCGCCCGCTGCCAAAGGCAACATAGTGAGAGAGAGCCTGAAAGGCCAGCCCCTCGCCGGCGCGTGCGGCAGCCTCGGCAATTTCGCGCGGCAGTCCGAGCGATTCGCTGCTCGACAGCTTATCTGAGCTACGCGCCATCGAGTGGCGCCACGTCCCCCCATCAGCCTGGCCGTTTGACAGCGCAGACTTTTCAGTGAAGGCGAGTGCGTCGTCCATGACGATGGGGGTCAGCACCCCACCTCCACTCTGTGGCATGGAGGGGGGGAAGGAGGGAGTGGCGCTGCTGTAGTCGCCCCTCTTTGAAGCAGGCACGGTCTCCTTGGGCTGTTGGTCCGTTGCGCTGACTGGAACAGGCACAGGGACTGGCAGAACCACCGGTCTGACACCCGGTGCAGCAGCTACAGGAGACGCTGCAGCAGCTGCAAGGGATGCGATGGGAACGGCGTCATTCGCTGTCGACGATGTGCCGGCCGTCGCACGAGCTGCTCTACCGGAATCGGATATCGTGGAGGTGTTCGCTTGCATGGCCTCTACCTCCGCGTCCAGCGATGCAGACTCGGTCTCAAAGGAGTCCTCATAGTCAGCCATCCTTAAAAAGTCCTCGCTGTTTTATCATCTAGAAGCTCGACCAGGGTACTCTGTGGGTGCGTGTAGACGGCCTGTGTGTCCCCGCATGTGGGGGCCGCTCGTCAACCGCTGTAAAGCCAATGAAGTAAAATGCGCAACGAGAGGACAGCCGCTCGGATGGCAGCCGCCTCGTGCCGTGTAGACGTGAGGTGGAGCGGGGGAACGTATCCGCAGAGACTCCGTGACTCTCGTCCTCTATGATGCCCTTCCTTTTGTATTCTTACGTTAAGCCGTCTATCGTTGTTTGGGGGGGAGGGGGTGCAGCCTGTAGGGACTCGCCAAGAGAGAGGGCGAATGGCCAACAAGAAATGTGAGATGTTCGGAGACGGTGAGAAGCCAAGATGAGTATGTCGCCGGCCATGCCTGATGCGCTTCGTGCCTCAATTACATTCGCATAGATGTGGCTTTCAAATGGTGTCAACTTGCATCGCCGCAGACACCGTGCATCAGAAAACCTGCGCGGATCAGTGAAACAGCTTAGCGGGGGTGCACAACAGAAATACGGTGCGGAAGCGAGCCGCAGATAAAATGGTTTGTGAGGTAGGAACAAGCGAAGTACAGCCTTCTCTGAATGCCAAGGTGAGCAGAGGTAGCCGCCACCGGCGGGATGTTGCACTTCACCCAAAGAAGGGGCACTACACAATGAGGCGTACCCGCTGTGACAGCTCCAGCAACTTCTTCAGAAAGAGGTCCAGCATGTCCACAACACGCAGGCCCACCAACGTTGTATGGGCCACCTGCGATACCCATAGCGGAAGCGGGGGTGGCGGCAAAGGCTTCATTTCACTCACCTCGTTCTCAACTAGCACTGTCAGCGTTTCTGCGCTGTGGGTGCCGTAGACCTCGCAGAAGGCAATCCAGTACTGCGCGACGCGCTGCTGCAGCACGGCCTCGCTCTCCAACTCTTCAGCAGTGGGTGCGTGAGTCTCCGCTTCATTCTTTGCGAGTGCCTCAAGCCACGTCCCGGCAGCATCGAGACTCACCGGCTCATTTCGCTCCGCCTCATCCCCTTCTGCGTCACTGTCGTTGGGGAAGCTCTCACGATCCTCGGAGTAGGCAGAGTGGAAAGAGCTGGAGGAGCTGCGGGTCACAGAGGTAGAGCCGGTGCCGCTTTCATCGTCCGCATCGCTGCTACTGCCGTATAGCACGGGATGCACCACCCGCGCACAAGGGGCACCGGCTACGAGCGTGGCTGCTCCGCGACCGCGGTTTGCATCCTCACCGCTGTCGCTCCCACTTCGGCTTCTGCTGCTGCTGAGAGAGACCGGAGAGGAGGACGGTGAGGACGACGCTGCCGTCAACAAAGATCTCAACGAGACCGTATCCTCGTCCCTTTCAGTAACGCCAGCGGTGGCACCACCACTCATCACCCCGCCCATGTTGACAGACGAAAGCTCACCGGTCGTCGTCGCCGCAGCAGACGCGCCGGGAACAGCAGGGAGAAGCGCTTGCGGCTTCTCCTTGCAGTGCTGCAAAAGCCGTTCCACATAGAGCACCTTCACCAGCGCGTCGCTCGCAAACCGCAGCAGCTTGCGGTGCGGTGTCGGGTGGTCACTAAGCAGCAGCTCATGCGCATAGACCAGCTTGTCGTGCCGGGCAAAGTAGTGAAGAGCGGACACAATAAACATAAAGGGCATAGACGCGAGCTGCGCCAACTTGCTCGGGTAGACAAAATCAGCGTAGGCTCTCGCCAGCCGCTGCTGCAAGTGCTCCCGCATGTTCGTGTGAGCGGCGTATCGGCCATTAGCCAGCAGCAGCCGTCTCAGCTCCTCCAAGTCTCCATCTGTACCGAGCTGCAGGGCCATCAGCCGCACCAAGACAGGCGGGTACTCATTCAGAAACACATGTACACCCTCCCGCATTACCTGCCGCACGAACCCCAGCACAGCTTGCGAGGTGTGCACCTCCCGCAGCACCGCACTCACGTCTGCGCAGTCTGCAGGCGAGAAAGAGGTGGCGAAACTCTTTGTGATGGAAAACGCATCCAGCAAGTTCGCAACAACGGAAAGCTGGTAGAGCGTTGCCTGCTGATGCAGGCGGGCATCGGCCCGTACTTCGAACTCCGCGTTGTAGTGGCACTGCGGGCACTCAAGGTGTGTCGCATCCAGCCGGTGCAGCAGCAGATGGTGGCACCGCGCACAGCCGTAGGTATGGTGGCCTTGCCGGTACTGCTGCAAGCGCAGCACTTCGGCAACTCCGCCAATCGAGAGAAAGCCCTCCGTCTGTGCCCGGGCAGCGGCGTGGTAAGCGCGCTCCATCCGAATCTCCTCGCGGTCCAACTGCAGGTGCAGCGGGGGCAGCGCTAAGCCTTCGTACGGTGGCCACTGCTCCTCCAAGCACCCAACAAGTGCACGAAGGACCAGATGAGTCAACGCCTCAGTGGTGTCTGTGGCCCGTCCTGCTTCCTGCGTCTCGCCCTCACTGCCATCGTCATCATCGTCGTCATCATCCCCTACCGCATGCGTGCCGAGCAGCACTGACAGCGCCTGAATAGATGTACTGCTCAGCGCAGAGCCACCGTCTCTCATCCAGAGCCGTTGCAGCCCCTTCAGCATGCACTGACCCACGAGAGGACGGTCGCAGCCAAGCTCTGTTGAGACGTACGTTGCCTCCACAGGTGACATTGCCCGCAGCAGTGAAACCGGGCGGAAGAGCAGCGCCTCCTCCAGAGGATTTCGAGTTGGCAGCGGCGCATCGCGTGGTCGGTGGCGGCTGGCGGCGGGAATGCGACTTGTCAAAAACGTTCGCAGCTTCAAGTGCGCGCCACCGTTCAGCAGCGTGTCCACCAGCTGCTGCGCACCTGCCTGAAAGCACCACAGCAGGACCTCCGCTAAAACGCGGGGTGGCGGACGCCTCTCCAGCTTTGCTACCGCCACCAGCCCTTGCAGATGCTGGCAGAGAGCACGGTCCAGCGTGCGCACTTCCGACACGGTGTCGTTGTTATGGTGCCGCGTCACGCCGTCGCGGACTTCATCCTGCACCCGTAGAACGTGCGTGAGAAGGAGGTGGGCCGTCTGCCGTGCCATGTCCACAAGCTCTGCCTCACAGGCGTCCAGCAGGCTCTCATCGTCACGCCTCGTTGATGGGGCGCCTCTGTGGTGCATCTGTAGCGGCACTGGCACGTGAGCGAGCTTCTTCACTGCCGCCTGCTCAAACTGGCGCGCGCGCTCGCGGATGACGTCTTCGTCGTTGTGTCGAAGGAGCATGGACTGCGGGATGACTGTGAAGAGATTCGCCGCCTCCACCTCCCGGTTGGCAGCGAGCACGCGGGCTGCGATAGGGCACTGCGTTTCGCAGATCTCCAGCGCGTAAGCATGTCGCCGCTCTGCAAGCAACGCCTGCTGCTCTGTCTGCGATGACAGTGCGTCGCCGAGTTGGCTCACCTGGGATGTTGGCGCGCCATCCGGCAGCGGGATCGAGCAGGGATAGCGGAAGTAACTCCGGGTTTGATGGCGCTGCTGTCGCCGCGGGTCGCTGATGTCCGTGATCTTCTTCTGAAGCCATGACTTCTGCAAGGCATAGGCGAAGACGATGTGCTCGGACGTTCCATAGGTGGCAAGACGGTACACCGTGACGGGCCGCAGCTGGCCGTATCGGTAGAGACGGTAGGTGGCCTGTGTGTCATCTGCCGGATTCCAGCTGACGTCCAGCAATATGCAGTGATTCGCGGCGCTGAGTTTGATGCCAACGCCACCGGCGCGCACCGAGCACAGCAGCACGCGGCATGCATCGCTCGTTTGAAGCTCCTCAATGCAGCGTCGGCGCTCCATATCGGACGACGCGCCGGTCAGCGCGGGGGCATAGATGCCGTGCTGCGCCAGCAGCTCTCCCATGAGCTTCAGATGGCTGAGGTATTGCGAGAAGATGACCGCCTTCTCACGGAGTTCCCTTACAATGTAGAGCGTGAGGTGAACAGCGAAGCTGAGCTTTGGCGAGTCAGACAGCTGTATATTCCGCAGTGTCGCCGTCGGCAGCACTGGGGAGGCGAGGGATGACGGCACGGCGGTTTCCTCGGCGTCATCGCCATCGCCATCCTCCTCGGCTCTGTCGTTCCCGGCCGCATGTTGCGCGCTTGATGAAGAGCTGTTATTGTGGTGCGCACTTACCAGCTCTGCTAAGGCCGGATGAAGGCAAATGTGCGAGGCGTGGTGGTGTAGCTGGAGCACGGAGTCCCCCTTTTCCGAAGAGCTCAGAGGCCGGTGGACATGTTTCAACATTGCCCTGTAGGCCGTCTCCTGAGCGTCGGAGAGACGGAAAAACATGATGAACTCTCTGCGCGGGGGCAGCGTGGACGCCAGTACCTCCGGTCCGCAGCGGTGGGCTGAGTCCGCAAAGTAGTTACGCAGCGAAACCACACAACGCTGCATCTCCAAGAACTGGGCATAGGTGGAGTCCACGCACTGGCCTAGTTCAATCGGGGCGATGAAGTGCTTGTAGAACAGTTGCGTGTCCAGCTCGCGGCCCGTCACCATCGACTGCATTGTGTTGTACTCCTCTAAGTGATTCTGCAAAGGTGTCCCGGTAAGGGCCAGTCGTAGCTGGATGTTGCGCAGGTGCTGCGTTAGCGCTGTCACCAAGTTGGAGCTGCTGCGGCGGAGACGGTGAGCCTCATCCAAAATCACAAGATCCGCCGTCTCGATCATGTCCAGCAGACGCACATCCTGCGACAGCGGGAGCGGAAGACGAATGCGGTCCAGAAGCGACCACACACGCCGCCAGGTGGCAGAAGCGTAGCTCCGGTAGTGCGCCTGTGCGTACTGGAGGATGCGCTGATACTCCTCGTACCCCAGCAGCAGCACCCCTCCTTGCTGGTAGTAACTCAGAAGTACGTCATCGAGCGTTTTGCCCCCGCTGCGAGTTGCCCCCGCAGAGGCGCCGACCGCGCTCGGCACGTGCAGTGGCAACTGCACAGAGCCAGCGTAGCGTGGCTGCACCCACTCCGCAATCGAAGCCTGCCAGTGCAGCACGCAACTTCGCGGGCAGAGCACCAAGATGCGAAGTACGGAGCAGCTCTCTCCCTTAAGGAATGCACCGGAGGTCGCCATACTACTTGGTTGCTGCTGCTGTCGCAGACGCTCTCGCTTCATCGCCATCAGTGTCACCTGTGCTTGCAGAAGCAGGGCAAAGGTGAGGGAGGTGAGTGTTTTGCCCAGGCCCATGGAGTGGCCGAGGATCACACCAAAGATTTCTTGATAGAGGCGCGTGCGCTGCTCAATGGTAGAGGAAAACGTACGCGCCGCGGTGCGCAGAACGCCATCCAGGACCAGACGCTTCCAGATAAACTGCAGAGCGCTGATCTGGTGTGGTCGGAGAACACTCGCCATAACGGGCGGGACCTCGAGGGTGCCTTGGCTGCCGCTACCACTGGGGCTGCTAGACAGGTTTGCCATGGTGCTATATGTGTAGTCTGTGAGTTGTGCACGTGCGTCAAGATTCTATGGGCGTGAGAAGACAAAGAGGGGGCCGCGTGTGTGCTGCGGCTTAGCGCTCAAAGCGGGCGGGGTCCCTTCACCAACGGGGTGGGCGGGTGCGATCAAAGCAGTTCACCAGTTACAGATCGATATGCAGAGGGGACCACACAAAGAGCGCTTTCTTTTGTTTAGCTGATGTACGCTGCAGGACACACCCACGATGAAGCGGGCGTCAGCCAGGCGAGCGGGTCTTAGCAATGAAGAAAAACAAAAAGGAAAGGGGTGCCAACACGCACTCCTAACGGCGCCCCCCACCATCGCAGGTGACATCGAGATAGTGAGAAAAACAGCAGCAACGCGAAAAGGAAGGAAGCTAAAGCGACGTCTGCATCGCGTTTCCCTTGCGGAGTACGTAGACAAGACACGCGGAACGCACGGGCACATAGCCGCTGAAGCGCCGACACGTGCGGCGTGGTCTGCGCGTCTATGGATGAATCCAACGAGAGGACGCAGGCAGCGTAGAGAGGGCTGGCAGCGTCCTCGATCTGTCCCAGCTGCCGCACTGCAGCACTGGCCACGAGAACTTTGATCGTCTTTATGGCATCCGCCAAGATCGCATCAAACAAGCACACACAAGGGAATAAGAGAACATTAAAAGCCCTGTATGGGTGCACGCACGTAATCAGTTTGGAGCTCATCAAGATGGACAATGGCGACAATGAGATGCACTAATGCCTGCTTTCCCTTCCGGAGATGCAAGCACGCATATCGGTGGGGCAATGAAGCGAGCCCGCCCAGGGCCCCCACGCCCCACCCTTTCTTTTAAGTGTTATCGCCGCCGCTGTGTAGGCCATCAAAATTCTGCACGATGCGGCAAGAATTTCAAAGCAGCACAGCCACAGCTACTACGGTGAACGCCACGGAACTGCCCTCTAGTCGTAGTGGGCGCGCTGTCGGGCCTGTGCGCGACGCGCAGCCTCCTGGATCTTCGGCAAGTACGCTCTCCACACAACATAAAATCCCAAGCTCAGCACAATAATAGGGAGGCACATGACGAGCACCGACATAGCGTAGGCCACTACAGCCGGCACCAAGTCGGCAATGCCGGAGGTGTAGGAATACACGCTCCACGGCGCCGCCCACAGCGCGTAGTAGAGCACGGCAAAAGGATAGAGAAACATAAATCCAATCAGCCACTGCCCTATGAAGCCGACGATGACGTCTGAGAGGCTCTCCGCCTGGCCAAGGTTGAAGAGAGAGGAATACCACGCGTTGTCGTAGCTGGCCTTCTGGACGTACTTGATAGAGTCGGAGATGGTCTGCTTCTGTTCCTGCGCAAATTGAAGTGACACAACACCGTAAAGAGGCTTCAGCTTGGCCAGCATCAGACGCTCCTGCTCCTTTAATTGGTTCACCTCAATAAGGCTTCTACGGTAGTCCTCATCCAGCAGGCGGATGGTCGCCTTGTCTTCAGCTTTTGTGTAGAAGAAGCCCTCCTTCTTGCGTGCCGCCTCGAGGGCGGCCTGTTTGTGATAAAGCTTGCGGTACGCGCTTTCCATTTCTCCGTGGCGCAGCGACTGCACCTCCCTCTCCCAGAATCTGATTTGGTCGTCCTTGCTGCGCTTCGCAACCGCCATGGCGTCTTCCCTGCTCCACGAGCCGTACGCAGAAGTGGCGTAGAGGGTGAGAGAAAGGAGCAGCGCCATGACGAGCAGCAGCGGCGTCGCTGCCACAAAGGCTCTCTTCGGCCGCATTTACTTTCAACAAGATGCTGTCTGCTGCTATTCGATTAACTAAAAGAAGTCCGCAAGGATTGCGCGCCACCACGCTGTGTCGACAAGAATTTGAAGCTTCTAGAACAACAAAACGAAATGGGCCGCCACGAAAGGAAAGCCGAAGTTTGACCGAAAGAAGAACGGCGTGCGTGTGTGTGTGTGTGTGTGTGTGTGTGTGTGTGTGTGTGTGTGTGCGTGGAGTAGGCGGTAGAAGGCCAAGTGAAGCTCAACATCAACAGTGGACGAAGGAAAAAGCAGCAACAGGACATGAAAACTCGGTGAAGCATCCCAATGGTCGTCGTGCGGACAGCCTGGACCAGCTCGCTGAAAACGCAGCTCAGCAACCACAAAGGGGAGGGAAATCCTCCATCGGTCATGCACGCCAAGATGAAACGCTCTGCCCCCGCCCCACCCGCATGGCATGCAGCGTAAATTACTGCAGCAGTCGCATGGACTCGGCGTAGCAGCCTTCACCTGAGTTCACCACACAAAGCAGAGATCGCCGCATAAAAAGGAAAACCGTGTTCGCTCTGCGCTCTGCGGCGTGTTGTTCCTCTTTTCAATTTCCCCTGGCCACAAGCATGGCTTTAGGCGCTGTAAACCATCACTACCGCATCCTCAACTTCTCTCGCCGTTCGCCTGATGCGAAGATCAGCACAGCGCTGTACACACCCACTTAAACTGCAAAGGGAATCAGAAAAAACCGGCATTCGAGAGCGCTGCACGACACCAGCCATGCATACGCACCACGCAGTGTAAACAACCAAGCCGAGATACACAGCACAAACACTACCGGCACGCATGAGGGAAACTACGAGGAGCCCAGTATTTCCCTATGACCTGTCAACCTCTCCTAACACAACAAAAGACATGGCGGTGCACCACACATTGTGGCCGGCTGTCTGCACGGCGCAGCGCACTTCTTGCTCTCCTCGGAGCAACAGGTACCCCATCCCACCACCACCACCGCCCATTGCACGTCACGCACGCGCACACCGCCTAGAGAAGCGTACATGCGCTGGGCTCCACACGTAACGTCGGAGCCCAATGCAGTGCGTCACCCTCCCAAAAGTAGGAAGTTGTGGGAAACTGAGGGCACAGCCTCCAACAAGGGCGTTCCACATAAATGAAACGCCAGAGGCAGCGTTATCCTCAAGCGTAGAGACGTACCCCATCCAGTGCCCGACACATCATAAGGGCAGGCGGAGGGGGGAGACTGGAAGACCGACAGTAGACCACAGCCGCACCGACTTGTTACTCACCCGCCCTACTTGAGAATCATAACCTTATCCCACACCTTGCGCAGATACGATCCGTAGCTGACTAAGTCGCGCGAATTGTCCTCTAGCATGGCTCGCTTCATCGAGGGTTCGTAAGTCACATTGCCCTGCACACAAGGCTCCGACTTGGCAGTAAACGTGCAGCGGTTGAGCCGGCGGTGCACCCAGACAAGGTCCTCCACACGCTGGCGCAGCGCCTCCAGCTGCTCTGGAGACGCACTAAGGTGCTCCTGCCCCTCCGGTGCGGAATCAGACGGCTCTGCGCCAAGAAGGCGGCAAATCACGGGGTGAACCTTCTTTCCAAACCACAGCACGATGACTGCACCGGCATTGATCAAATACACGCTGTCACGGTTCACGCATGTCTCCGAGGAGAAGACACAAGCGGGCAACTGGTTCAAGTCCTCCCCCGCTGAGTAGACGAGGTAGGTCCACGTCACGTAGGAGGCCACCATCGACTCAATCGGCGCTGACATGACGGAAGACATCGCGGCCACCCTTTCATCGGGAGGGAGGGGCCGCACGGTGGCCAGGCCGGTAGCAGGGTAGCGAAAGAAGCCACAGAGCAGCTGAGGGATGAATCGCATACTCTCTGGAATCAGCAGAGTCTCGGGCGCTGGCCGCATGCCTTGGGACTCGATCACCCGTAAGGCTGCTTTCCAGGCGGTAATGAGCTTGTCGGTGATCTTCTGCTGTGCCTGCTGGAACGGCCCGTTCACGGAAAGGTCCACACACATTTTCGTCAGGAAGCACGACATGCCGAGGCTGTTGATCGAGTTCACCACCGGCCCGATCGTGGACGCCACGGGGATTTGAATTGTGTGGACGCGAATGCGGCGCTCACGCGAGCGGGTGGTGTAGACAACGGCGAACTGCACGTAGGCAAACTTTGCCGTGTAGTTCGGGCCCATCTTAAACTCGATCGAGTAGGAGGAGTCCTCATCCGCGATGGGCAGCACCAACAGATCTGGCACGCGTACGTGGCAGTGGCCGTAAAAGTTCGGCACAATGAGTCCCTTCGACGTACGCACACGCAGCGTGCAGTCAAAGGCGGTGAAGCGCAGCAGGGCACGCTGCACCTGGTCAGCCATCCCGCTCATCGACGCGCCGGTTGCACGATAAATCGATCCCGAGGTGAAGCGCGACAGCGGGGCGATGGTGGTCAGGTCAACGTCGTTGTTGGACCCCACAAACAGGTCCACTGAAGTGGCGCTGTTCGAGCAGGCCAAGGCACGCTGCTTGTACCAGTCGTTCGCCGCTGCGCACATGGTATACTCTTTCGGCTGGTTCGACATCTTGCTGATATCGAAACGGTGACTGAGCTTGCCGTCGCCGTCAGTGGGGATGTTCGTGATGCTGGCGAGAATCTTGCCGCCGTTAATGTCTAGCATGGTTACAGCAGCCGCCAAGGCAGGACCAAAGGCACAGCCGGTCTCTTTCGTGTGGGCGAACATCTTCGGAAGGGACTCAAGCACCATGCGCAGCAGGTGGTACGAATCTTTCACCGGCACCACTAGGTCTGCCGCTGGGCACGGCAGCTCCACCTTTTCCAGACGAAAATCGTCGTTCACATTGGCGATGTCCTTCACCGTGTCCGGCGACGCCATCATGCGCGGTGCGCTAAGCGTGGAACGGACGTTGAAGAAGTACACCGTGCCGTCGTAGCCCATGATGCCCATGTATACCGCGTCGTCGTTTTGCATCGACTCGAGGGCGGCAAGCGCGCCGTTGCACATCGTCTGCAGCAGCCCGGAGGCCACGGCAGAATACGAGCAGTCCAGCATAAGTAAGAAGGTGGGGCGGCGGGGTGGCCGCTTCATAAACTCCGGGGTGGCATAGAAGTCCACACTGGCGTGGAGCAGCTCCGGGCGGCTCATCAAGTCCTCCCGCTGCCCGGTCTGAGGGTCAATGCGGCTGAAATACGGGCGTGAAGTGACGTTCACGTGCTTGCACAAGATGCAGTGCCAGCGCGAACCGTCGCTGGACTCTGTAAATGTAGTGAAGGGGTTGATGTAGGCCCCGCACGCTTTGCAGCGGATCATCGCGTTGCCCTTGTCGGACAAGTCCACTTCATTTACTTGCGGTTCTGCAAAGGGACGGAAGTTGATGCCGATGGGCAGATCCAGCTGGTCTGCCAGCTGCTGCGTCTGCGGGAATGTGTTCATGGTGGGTCGCAGCGACAGATAACTAACCGGTGTGATATGCGCAGGCGCCGGCATGCGCTGCTGCAGATCATCCTCGATGTCCTGTGGCATAATGCGTGGCACGCTGGCGTGGTCGTAGATGTTGCTGGACTTGCTGTTCTTGCGCAGCTGCACCTGTGTCACACGAATGTAATCAGGGTTTTGATGAAAGGCATTAGGCGCATTGTTGTAGTAGGACGTGGGCGGTGGAGGTGGCTGCTGAGGTAATGGTTGTTGCTGCTGCTGTTGCACGGGCTGTCCATAGTGGTACCCTGGCTGCTGAGCAGGGGGCTGCTGGTGAGCATAAGCGTGATAGCCAGCCTGCTGCTGCTGTAGCTGCTGTTGCTGTTGTTGCTGTTGAGGAGAATAGGCAGAGACAGGTGCGGTAGTTGGATAGCCTCGCTGTTGATGCTGCTGTTGAGGTGGAGCAGGGTACGCGCTACCGTAAGGGTTAGTCTGGTTGTACGGTGCTGCCGGATACGCCTGCGGTTGTTCGTAGGGATTACCGCCAGACTGCGGAGGGTAAGCGCCGGTAGGGCCTTGCTGCTGCATAGGTACCGGCTGCTGCTGTGGCTGCTGAGCTTGCTGGCCGCCGGGTCCACTGTAGAAATGCTGCGGGTCCTCGAAAAGATTGTGCACCGGGGCTTCCTCCCTCGGCTTTGCCGGTGCGGAGTTGGTCTGTGTGCAGTACATGTCTGCGTACATTGCGGCTGCGGGAAACATGGTGATCCGACTACAAGCTGGAAGACAAAAAAGCAAAGACCGATGATTAATCTTAAAGAAGAGGCGCAGATGGGTCACGAGCCACCTGCGGAAGGCTATAATGGATGCTGGATTTTATAAGTGCCACAAGGATCAAATACGGTGTTAACACCACTCCTGCATTGGGCGGTTCCAAGGGCAGAAAGAAGAGGCAGTTGACGCGTTGTCCAAAGAGCAGGATATGGAGGAGGAGGATACAAGCGATCGTGAGAAGATGCAGGATGCGCATGCGTCAGCTAATCGGCCTCTGAGAGCTACCAACATCGATGAAGCACCCATCGCACCGCTAGGCAAGCTTCTCAGTGTAGACGGCTTGCTCGCCTCCCATCATTTTGTTGGAAGGAAAAAGAAGAGAGGAGGGCATCACGGCAGCGCTGACCCATTCAAGGGCGCGGTGGATGATTGCCACTCCTGTAAAAAGAATTGCAAGATGGGCTCTCAGCGGGGTAAGTGAAGCAAGGGCCGGAGCCTTCTTCGTACATCAAGTTGGGTTATTGGTACTGTAGAGCGACGCGCCAGCACCTTCATGTAAAGACTACGAGAAAATTGTTGATCCAGCGGCCACCACAAAACGTAGCTGTGCACGTAGGTCGATGGCTGTGCTGCATCCCGCTGCGACACTCCAGCACGCCCTCTCACGCACGAGGCGTGCGACCAAACGGGTCTGCTGCAGTCACCGACGCCCTCCTCTTCTCCTTCTTCACCTCCCCTAACGGCCGTCCAAGAGGACGCGGCTGTACCCGCCGTGTCGCACCGCTCTTCAGCTGTTCCATCGTCAAGCTGGCCGGCGGAGGCGGTCGCAGCCAGCCCATCTTGCGGTAAGCCGGAGCCAGAACATGGGCAAAGAAGGGGTAGCGCACGTACACCGACAAGTCGTACACCAACAAAGCAAAAAACAGCTGTCCAGCCAGCACAACGGCCCAGTTTCCAAAGGACCACATCTTCACGTAGCGATCATAGGGCACGAGGCCGGTCGACACAACGAGGTAGTACGTGGGCTGCAGATAACCAGCGACCAGCAGCAACACGAAGGGGAAAAAAAAAATACACGTTAGGCCGTTCTTAACGTACCGGAAGGACGGGTGCAGCTCCTTCGTGATGGGGCCGTCCACTTCAATCGCGAGATAGTCCACAGGGCGGCGGCGTGTCATGAAGCGCATGACGGCGTTGTCTTTGCGCTCGAGGTGCCGCATTTCACTACGGGTCTGCGCAAGCACCTCCGCGCCGAGTTTTGTCTGGCTCAGCTTGTCAAAGAGAAGCCGTCGCTGTGTAAAGCGCAGCATTTGTCTTGGGGTGTGAAAAGAATTGAGGGGTTCCCTTCTTCAGTTAATATTGTAAGCGCTCTGTGAGAGCAAGGAGATGCCAAGGTCGGCCTGGCTCTCCTTTAGCCGAGTAGTTCAACTGGGATGACAGCTCCGATGAGAGACGCATTTACCCATTCCGCGGGCTGTCGTATCGATTGCATAAAGAGGGGGGGAAGAAGAAGCGCGAGACTTGCATCTGCAAATGCGTGCAGCAGCAGCGAAAAGAAAAATAAAGAAGAAAACAAGCATTTCTGGGACCGCTTGGCCTCCTTGTCGAGCACCGACAACTATGCGGCGTTCCCCCGTCTCCAGTCCCCACGTTAAAGCAAGGTTTTTAGCGATCCTTTCGCTCTCTTCGCTTAAATGGAGCACTTGCCTCCGCTCCCCTCTGCTCCGTCTGCATGGCAGATTCAACGTACGCATCACCCCCAGACGACTCTGTCGAGCGCAGAGGCAGTGAACTCTCTCCCTGACTTTAGGATTGCCTGCTTATGTTACACTCTCAGGAGTCCACTTCAGCTGCAAAGCAGCGTCCACGAAAAGAAAGAAAATTAGGGGGCGGGCGACCCCGCCCGTTGGCGGCGGCGCGTTGTCTCGCTTACTCGAAACGTTTTAGGTGTACAAGGCAGCCCAGCCTCTTGCTGCCAGGTGTCAGGGGCCACAACGACCAGGTGAAGCAGAAAACCAAATTCCAAAATACGTGATGAAGTGCATCGGCAATGCATTGAAGAGCATCGCTGCGGGCATTCACAGCGGCTTCTTCCCCCTCTTCTTCTTGCCCGCGCCGTTCTCCTTCTTCTGTGCGCGCCTCTCACGATTTGCCTCCTTGACTGACTTGCGGTGCTCCTTGCGCTCCTCCTTCGTCATATCAGCGAGCACAGCTTGGGGGGGCGCCTTGTGCTTACTTCCCTCCTTCTCCGCGTGTTCCTTACCCTCGACTTCTCCATCGTCGTCTGAGGCGGCATCCCCGTCGTCTTCATCTTGGCCTTCCTCAGACCCGTCATCGCATGCGCCGCGCTTCTCCTCTGCAGTCGGTGCGGAGGTGGCTGGGGCAGTCGTCATGTTCTCCACAAAGGCCACCACCTCCCTGTTGGGCGCCACGCGGTCGGAGATGTCGTTCAGCGAGCGCGGCACGGCAATATTGAGAAACACCTGCTCATCCACCTTTGCCTGCTCCAGGTCCACCGGGGTCGCGCCGTCTGCCTGGTAGCCCTCACGAATCTCCTTTAGCCGTGCCATCAGCTCCTCATCGTTTGGTGGGCCCTGGCAGCGCTGCCACCCGGTTTTCGCTGGCGCCGCAGTGATGAAATGAAATAGGTCTTGCAGCGTAAACAGCGTCATCAGGCCCTGGGAGCGGAAGAAGCCGTTGACGTTGACGATATCCCGTCGAAGAAAATCCATGGAGCGCGGGTGGTCGTGCTCCACGGACTGCGACACGTCAATCACGACAACACGGCCTCGGTAGAGCAGCAAGTTGTACTCCGAGAGGTCACCGTGAATGAGATGGCTGCGTGCAAACATCTTCCGCATGGTGCAGCAGAGGTCGAGGTAGCACTTGTCCAGTGCCTTGGTAGAAGGAAACTTCACCTCCTTCAGGCGTGGCGCCGGCCACCCGTCCTCGCCGAGGAACTCCATGATAAGGACATGCTGGCGCAGCAGTTTCACCGCAGGGGCCAGCACGCCGCCGTCTTGGAGGCGTATCAAGTTGCGCGCCTCTTTCTCTGCCCACGTTCGCACCATCTTGCGCGGGTTGCTCTTGCAGTAGCGCTGGAAGCGGAACTCGCCGGATACGTACTGATCACGATCCTTGAAAGAGAGGATGGACGTCTTGTAAACCTTCAACGCCGCGGGGCTGCCATCGCCACTGACGGCGTAGTAGACGTTGGCCTCCTTGCCCGTGGAAACGCAGCCGTTAATCTCGCTCAGCACACCAGAGTTCACCAGTTTATATAGAATTAGACGCGTGCGGGGGTCTAGCACATTTTCAACGGTCGCACGCTCTGAGCGGTCGACGTTCTTCGACGCGGCGTTTTGCACAAAGCGGCTCGACATCGTCATCTCCCGCAGTTCATTCAGCACACGCTGATTTGACTGAGCTCCTCCGCTGGCGCCACCGCCGGCGCTGTGGCCATCGTAGTAGTCGTCGATGTGAATGCGGCTCAGCACTTTGGCGTCGGCATTTTTATGTTGCGCGGGCTGAAACTTGGCGAGGGAAGTCGCCGCGCCCTGAGCGTTGGTGCCCGTGCCGGCGCCTTCCCCAACAACGACACGCGAGCCATCGCCCTTCGCATCCGGGGCATCGAAGTAGGCATCGTAGTCGTCGTCGCCCTCATCGGAAGAGACGATGTCCGCCAGTGTGCTACCAGGTACCATGTACTGGAGCAAGTCTCTGTCAGCGTCTTGCGCGCTCATGCCTTTCGTCTGTGGAGTGTGTAGGAGAGAACGCGTATGTGGGCGGGTGCTTGAGACTTCCACGGGAAGAAGACGCGAGGGAGCTGCAGTGGAGCAGTGCGCACCGGCGCTGGAGAGCACGTCAAGAAACAAGCGGTAATGAGGCGGCCCGGCGAGTGAAACAGCAGGCACAGCTTTATTTCGAGCTTAAATGAGCACAGCGTGAGGGTTATTTTTTTGCTGCTTTGACGCAGTGACAGCATGAACACACGTAATTCGTCGACAGCACTACCACATGGCCCACGGAAGTGTGAGAAAACGTGAGGGGCAGAGGTTGGGGGTGTCATACGGAGAGCACGCATGAAGCACAAGAAGAGAGGGGAAGACAAGGGCGTGTCCACCACGCTTTCTCCACAGGTGTACATCTACCTTTTCGAAAACCATGTACCAAGCACGCAAAGGTACAGCGTTAGATGCCGGGCGTCCATTTCATCAAGCGAGCATGCAAGCCTTCCAGTTTGACTTCTCGCGCAGGGATGCCTCTGAGAGGTGCGTAAGGGCAAATGACATGGATGTAGCGCAGAAAGGGCTTCGTGCACTGCACACAGCTGGTCGCTGATGCCAACAGAAAGTTAGCACACTTGTTGTTATTGTTTTCTAACTACTTCATGCTCACACCATTACGCCCTCAGGATCCGTCATGGTGTCTTCTTTGCTGGTGCTTAGATCGCATGAGCAGGGATGGAAGCTTTGCAAGACAACATCCACTGCTCTTCCACACTCCAGTCCAGCGACAAAGGTGGAGGAGACAAAGACCGCCAGGCTGAATCGCATGCTGAACCGTGGAACCGAAATGAAACAAGAAATATTGTAAAAGAGAAGAGCACAGTGTTAGTGGTGAGCAGAGCTCTTTGGCCTCGCTGACGTTTTTCTTATTTTACTTTTCCGTAGTAAGCTGCGTGTGTGTACCTCTTCTTACGGCAATCAAAAGAAGAGACAAAACCTTTCCTGTGTCCTCCACGCACCGCACATCCGAACTGGACGCTTCGGCGCTCTCACCCATGACAAGTCCTTCACCACAGCCTGCACCACCCGCATCATAGCACTCTGAGTGGGATCATGGAGTGAAACGCATCACAGGCAATGAAGCAGCGGCACACAAGCACACCTCTACCTTCAACAATATGAGCTACACAGCGGCTCAGCCTACCCGAAAAGAATAAAGAGCCAGCCCACAGACAAAGCAACTCTATCTGTAGTGCTACCCTCAGTCCCCCCACCCCTCCTCTCTTACGCATGCAGGCATCTCCACGCGGCGATCGCGGAGTGCCGACCGGAGAGGCACACAGACATCAACGCCTTCCCGATGACATTGCTCCCAAGGGCCAAAAGGCATATCGCATACCCTCATTTCAACGTTGAGAGTGAGCTGGAGAGTAACATTTCATCGATCAAGCACTGACTTCAGTCCATCGCCCATAGCAGCAGAAGAAACTCTTCACTGCGAGAGGCGCGTGGAGAAGGCGGGGGAGAGTGTCAAATCAGAGCTCTCTTTCATGGTGGCGCCATACTGTCATAGCAGTTACATTCCACAGCAAGTTCAACGGCTGAGGAAAAATGCAAATAAACAAAAAATAATAATAAACAATGGACTAAGCGAAATGTGGCGTTTAAAGGGCGGCATCATACATACTCCACCCTCCATATCTAGCGCTTTTCGGTGTCGCGACACTCCCCGCCAAGAGAAAGAATGCGCGCGTATCTTGCCGAAATTCCGTAGTGGCCAAGGCACACACACATTGCGGGAGGCTTCACAACAACTCCAAGAAGGGCAGTACGACTCGATCGCATTTTGTTCATGTTACAAAACGAGTAGGGAAGGAAGAATTAGTTTTTAAAAAAGAAAGGAAAAACAAAAAGGACTTCAGCCGTTATATATATATATATATATATATATATATATGTTTATCGATGCATATACATGAGCACGTATATGTCTCCATGTATCTGTCTATACATCAGCAGCGCCCGCAAAGAGTAAAATGTCGCCCAGCTTTGAAGTCGAGCCGCCGTCTCGCTCCCTCTCGCACGTCAGGCTGCGATCTCCTTAAAGCCACCTATGCACGAGTGGAAACTACATGAGTCCAGCGGAAACATCAAAAAGCATAGAGAACTACACCAAAAAAAAACGAAGGCAAACCGCTTCCGCGTGTATGTCGTCGCAGCAACATCCCCCATGCACACGGGAAGTGGACATGCAGGACCAAAAACAATAGAATCCAGAAACCCTGCAATACCTACGCTAGGATGATCAGAACAGCAAAACAAAAGTCAATCTTCCAGGGCAACAACTAAAAGCACACCTCACCGCTACTATTCCTTGTCTCCACGGTACGCATAAGTCTGCTTAAAGCGCTTCAGGAGCCACTCACTAGCCTTCACGTCAGGGAAGAGG
>LJSK01000241.1:11923-40642 GCA_001299535.1 Leptomonas seymouri
AAAAAAAAAAAAAAAAAAGTGGCCGCATGTGCGAGTGCGAAACGCCTTCCGGCATAGCTGCACAGAGTTAAAAAAAGAAAAGAAATGAAAACGGGAGGCCCTGGAGGTGATGTTGGCATAACACCGGTGGCTACGCACGCATTCTAAATGACATCATGTACGGCCCCGACGTTGCGGCCCATGCGGCCCAGCTCAGATGTTCATCTTTCCCTCTCGTCGGAGCACCTCGTCCTCCTCTGCGTCCATGCGAGCTATCACGATCGTCTCCACAAGCTTGTCGAAGGCCGCCTTGAAGTTATCGCTGTGGTAATCGAGGGAGGTTTCTAAGATTTTGATCTTCTCTAAGCCCTTCGGCATGGCGGGGAGACCCGTGCCGGCCGCATTCGCAGGGGGGCTCGAGTGGTGTGCGAAGACGAGGCACTGCTTGTCGGGCACACGAATAGCAAAGTTGCCAGCTGCGTCCAGCTCCGACTGGTTCACGGCGAATGTCTTGTGCCACAGGGAGAGCTCCTTCTCGCCGTTCTTCACTTCTGGGTTGAATACAAAAATGATGCCATCCGCCTTGTTCGCCACAGCGGGCCACCCCGCCTGGTGCCTGCTGTTGCCGCCCAAATCCCAAATTTGGACCACCACACGTTTTGTCTTGGCGTCTCCGCCGGAGAAGACGACACGACGGTCGCTGAGATTTGTCGTCTCGAGCTCGATCTCCGTCTCTACGATGCGCAGCGGGTTGGTTTCGTAATATTTGCTCATGGGCGTCTCGCGAGTTCCGCAAAGGAAGTTGGCCACGGTAGTCTTCCCGCTCTTGGACGGACCCACCACGAGGATCTTGACCTTCTCTTCCGACATCTGCACGCGCACGCCGACCCTACTTGTCCAACTGTGACTAGCAAAAGAAAAATGCAAAAAAAGAAAAAGAAAGAGGGGTGATAAAATGTGCACCTTACAGAGCGTCCACCACCTCGTATCTGCGTTGATGTGGGATGCGTGAGTCACGGATTAAAATATTTACAGCGTAAGTGTGAAGCAGCACGCAGATGAAGAAATGCAAATAGGGATGATGAAAGGGGGGGAGTATCGCAACTCCATCAACAAAGCATATAGACACAACAAGCATCGGCAACACGCACGTAGCTATGATTACGCACACCGCCGGTCCTTAGAGGGCTTTCAGCAGTAAGAAGGCCGCCTGCTCGCCGAATACACATATACAGTAAACCATTCAGTAGTCCAAACCACACACAGCGAAACCCAACCGCTGAAGAAGAAGCGCATGACTCGTTGTAGCAGCCCCTTCCGTTATTATGTATTGCTTATTATTAGTTATCATGATACTGTACACAGTAGCTTCAAGTGAAGGAAACAAAATAACGATTCTTTACATCGATGTTCAGTATAAGGGGGGGCACAATATTTTAGCCGAACTGCATCCACAACATAGATATAGATATAGATATATATATAGCCTCTTTCCTCAATTTGCCATAGAAGCTACAGCTCTGTCCCGCTGCGCACCCCCGGAGAGACCACTAGCTTCCTGCGTGCCCTTTTGCCGGTCTTTGCCGTTTCGTGTTTCAACGCCGCGCTGGTTGACATTCCCACGTCGTCGCGGCGTAAGATGTCCAGCGCTTCTGGTGGCCAATCCCCTGTGTAATCCAACGGGTGCAGCACGGCGTTATCGCGGCTCACCAGCTCGCTGCCCCATGGGCGTGAGCGATGAGGGTCCAGGCGCTGAAGCAGCTCCGTGTACTCAGTCATCTGCGACGGTGCACCAAGAGAGCGAGAAGGGATTACGCCAGCTGCCAGGGACGATGAGGCAGGAGAGTGGTTGCCGTACTGCGCCCACTGCACCTCCCATTGTTGCAAGAGTCGCGCTTGCGTGGGGGTCCAACCCTCTGATTGCACAAGCGAAAGCAGCTCTGAAGTAGAAGAGCCTTTCGTTGAGCTCTTCTCTGTGATGGTAGCGCTATTGGAAGACACTTTGGATGTGGTCGAACTTTCATTTGTGACTGCAAGCTTGGGCACAGAGATGGGAGACCCTACTGGAGATGCTACTGATGCTGCTGTTGTGACAACCGTCTCTGAGTTCGCGAAGAAGCCACGCCGTACAATGACGTTGTTGCGCAAATACGGCATCACCTCCTCTGCTGGTACTCGGGCCACCAACGACACTTGATCCGCCTCTGTCAGCTCTCTTGTGTTCTCCTGCACATTATCCATGGCCCCTTTGCCTGGGTCGGCAATGGTGCTGCGCAGACGAGGCCACCGATTAATCGCACTGCGCAGCCCCGCTCCCCACTGCTGCCCCTCCAGGCGCGGGATGCGAAAGAACGAGTACGTAGTAATCTGGCGAGCCGTCACCGATGTCATCCCGCCGCCACCGCTGAGTGAATCGCCCGCCGCAGCGGCGGAGCTGGTGTGGCCCGCCGTCTCTGCCCCCACCTGCTGCTGGCCTCTTACAAAGTCGTCCACACTGTCCTCGACCATCTGCATCGAGGCCAGTGCGTCGTCGCAGATGGCAGCGTAAAAGAAGCTGGAAAACTTCGTAGTGTTAGCGATGGAGGTTTCAACGGAGGTGGTGGCGGCGGTGGGACCTGGCAGCACGCGGCCGGGCAGCAGCACTTCGTAGAATAGCGTGGCTGGGCTTTCCGCTCCCTCGGTGCCATCCGACACAGCAGCCTCGATGAGCTGCTCGAGCTTGCCGACAGCGTAGCCCGGGTACATGGTAAGTAAAATGCGTACGAAGTGTACTGTGGGGATCCACCCGTTGACGTTCCGCGCCGTGCCCGGCCCCTGCGGCTTTGACGCCGTCGATGCGGCGGAAGCGGACACAGAACACTCCACCTCCGTTGTAGAGATGCTGTGTTTGCCCCGTGCATGAGCAAGCATCGCTGCATCCACGGTACGGCACATCCGGAGCAGGATCTCTCGCTCCGCGCGCAGAAGGTAAAGCAGCGCTTCGCACAGCGTCCCACGAGACGTGAGGCCGTACGCGTAGGTGAGAGGGCCGGCGTCTACCTGGTGCGAAGCCATGTCCAGCGCGTAGGTGAGCTGCAGACCCTCGAAGGGAAGAGGCGCTAACTCCGAAGAAGGCCGCATAAGATGCAGCACCTTCCGCAGCTCCCACAGAGAGGTGTGCACAACGGGGTCTTTGCTTTTGGCCAGCAGGCCGCGCTTCTCGGTGCCGCAGCCACCAGTTGGCGCGATTCCCTTCACGACGACCCGGGAGGCTCGCCTTGCACGCGCCTCCGCGCGTACCTGCGCCTCCTCCTCCAGCTTTGTCCTCTCCGCGGAGGGCAGCAGCGGGAGGTAGCGATCAGCACGGTTAAGCCAAACGACCAAGATGAAGAGCTCAATAAAATCGGGCAGCGGCACAGCATAGATGGAGTTGGCAATGATGCAACACTGCTGCATCTCAATCGCTTTCGCCGGCACACCCCCATCACTCGTTTGTCCGGCGGATGTTGACGCAAGAAGCTTTGCCTGTTCATACTGCGCCTGCGCATAGGCGAGAAGGTGCTGTCGCTGCGTGAGCAGCTCATGCACAAACACTTCGGCGAGGATGGGGTGCAGGAAGAGAAGTGGCACGGCGGTCGCGCTGCGGAGGTGGCGAGGGACGGATGGCCGCAGACCGTAGGGCGGTGCCCAGCCGTGCGTGCACGGTGGAGCTAGCCAGCCCCCATACACCTTCGCAGCAGCCGCAACTGCATCGTCGTGCAGTCGCTCTGTTAGCCTCGTCTGAAGATCTAGAAGTCTGAGCAGAGAAACTTTGATCCTGCCACAGTAGTCCACGTCATCGAGTTGGAGTATCTCCAGCAGCTGTCTCCGAAGATCCGGCTCAGGAACGACGCGCAGCGCTTCATCGATTGCATCCACTGCGTCGGGGTGGAACGTAGGTGAGGTAGCATTGTCTGTGTTTTCCGTATTCACAGATGTAGGAAGAGGTTTTGGCGTCGCGTTGTCCCAACGGCTGTGTTGTGGGAGACTGCTGTTGTCGCCCTCTGGCGGCTTCAATTGGGTGCCTGCAGAGGTCTTGTCAAGCATCTCTAGTTGCGCCATCATTTCGTCGGTTTGGTAGCCCGGCTGCACCTGTAAGATGGTCAAGACAATACCTCTTGCGACGTGCAACGCGTGCTGCAGGTTTGCCAATCGCTGCTGATCCTTAAAGTAATCTCGCTGAAAGAGATGCACATCCGATGCAAGGGCGATGTTGTTCTCATGTATGATACTGAGACGGGTGGAGAGCTCAACGCACTGTCTGGCATACTTCGTGTTCAGCTTTAGCAAAGACTGAATTTTATTGTCTAATTCATCTCGGTGAGCGCGCATCTCACGCAGCTGGTCCTCTGTCTTCTCCAGAGTGAATTCGCGGTTGGCACGCTGGATAAGACGCTGCACGTAGGCAGCATCGCGGCGCTCTGCTGGGCGCCGCGTTCTCTCAGCCATGTCCACGTCAACCATACCGCCTTTTCGCTCTGTTGCAGGGGGAGGGGAAACGTCAGAGGAGGGGGCGCTGAATCCGGCTGTATCGCCGCCACGGTTTGCATCTAATCGCATAGCATACATGGCACCAGATGGCGCAGCGGTGCCAACACCGGCCGCCTCCTCCCCTGCCTTGGAACTCTGCGCAGCACTCGGCCCGCCTCCCACAAGTTCTTGTCGCAGGCGGTGATCCAGCAGCGTTTGCGTCAGCTCCATCTGATGTTGCAGCAGGTCCTCCAGGTGATACTGCTGCTTCTTCTGCGCCTCAATCTGCGATTTGAAATGGTCACGCTGCACCGAGGCCTCTTCGACGAGGGCGGCCATGCGCGACTCTGTCAGGCGTACCTTCTCATATGCGGTGACAATAGCGCTCTGCTCCTCCGGCGTCCCACCCAACTCACTCGCCTTCGAAGCCGGCCCTGTTGCTGCTGCGGCTCGCACGCTCTCACCCTGCTGCCAGAGCAACCTCTCCATCGCGTTGTGTGCTACCTCATCCCGCAGCTGGTCAACGTGATCAAAGAGAAAGCGAAATACCTTCACAAGGACAGGTCGGAAGGCACCCGCGTTGGAGGTGAAGAGCGCTAGTGCCGCCCGTGCAAGCTCGATCTTCGTGGTGGCGGCCCGCGCGCGTGTCAATGCATCTTGCGCCGAGGCGCTACCCCAACTGTCGAATGCCGGTTCTTGCGGCGCCGTACTGCTTGGCGCAGCTTCATTGCCGTCACTAAGCGAATCCCATGGTGCAAGAACTTGCTGGAGCTGCCTCACCAGCACCTCGGACATGATAGAAAGTCCACGTGAAGTGCCGTGAGCGTGTTAATATCAAAATGAGTTCCTCCAGTAGAAGTCAGCGTCAGTCAGAAACACAAAGTAACTGTGTGCGTATGTGCGTATGTGCGTGTTACATTAAAAAAAGGGGGGGATCAATAGTAGCAGAAGGACCAAAAGTTTTGTTTGAACGCAGCTTTGTTTGCTCTCTTCTTCTTCAGGACTCTTTATTTTATGTAGGAAAGGGCAGCTATGCGCTTTCAGTGTACCAGGGCTCTTTTATCTATCTATTTACTCTGTGTGTGCGTGCGGATCTTCGTTTTCTGTAAACTGCTGGTTTCCCGTCAACCTCCTTCTTTTGCTTATACGTTGCAGAAGCCAGAAGGTCAGCACGGGGCATCGAATCAGCAGCAAAAAAAAAAAACGACCGAACGCCTCCATGCAGCCCCCTTCACCCGCTTTCTGATTCGAAAGAGCGTCAGCACTTAGATGACGAGGCAAACTAAGCCTCACCCACACATCGCTGCCTTCGCTTCTGACGCCTCTTCGAGCGAATCTTAGATGCAGGGCGTACTCATCCCCGCTTCGCATTTGCGTTTGCATACGATTCTTAAGCAAATGGGAAAGCAAGTAAGAAACAGTTCACTTGCACGGATAGGGGCATTGAGATGCCAGAGACAACGAAATATATAAATGTGAATAAGAAAGCAGCAACGAACCAACGTGAGAAGCAGGCAGAAGACGAAGGCATCGGTGGGCAGCACGCTTCCCTTTACATAAGTGACAAAGAGAGCCCGTACGCTGCCCACGGTTGCCCTCCGACGGGCTACCCCACACGCGCTGCTGACGCTTTAGTAAGGAGAATATAAGAAAAAAATCAAAAAGAGAGCTTGAGATCATCGCTCGATCGTCGAATCGCAGAAAAAGCCAAGGCAAGAAGAAGAAAGTGTGGTCACTCTTGCTTCGATGTTTGTCGGGGCAGCAGGTGCCTTAGTAAGCCCAGGGTGCTTGAAGACAAAGGAAGAAGATCGCATAGACGTCCTTCGCATACCTGCTGAACGGCAGCCGTGCTCTTGCATCTTCGTGCACCCTTCTCTTCCCACCCGCACGCGCCCTCACGTTAAGAATCGTTTAACGCTTGTACGCGCGGTGGCCACTATTCAGCGCCTCACCGAGAATAGCCTTGTAACGCTCCCTCGTGACGTTGAGCGTGCGACACACCTCGTACCGCCTCTCGCCAACCCCGAATTGCACTCCGGCTGATCAATCAAAAGCACCCACCCGCACCTGCTGCCTATTCAATTGAGCTAGCCTACGGAAGAGCGCATTGGGGCGCCTGTGTCCAGCTTCTGTGTTACTCTCGTCATCGCCTTCAAATGATGCGAAGGGCGATGCGTCCCACGATCTCCCGCTGGCGTCGATCTCACCCCAAAAACCGTCGCCGGTGCAGGCCACCCTAGTGAAACTCACCGCTCACTCTTGCATCAAGCGACAACGAACGTCCGCGAAAGGGTTCGAGCCCGCACGAGGGATTTGCATAAGTGATACCAACTTGGGGGCGAAAAGCTCCACGAAGATCACTCCGGGCAACACTGTGGAATCGACCCCATCCTACTCGACGAGCCCCCGCCAGCGTCGGCAGGGACAACTTTATCAGCGGCATGCTGGGCAGCTCTGTAGAAGCTTTGCCTTGTGCAATCGGATTCACGTGTCCTCCACCTCGCACTGCAGCCCTGCCGCCACAGGGAACGATCTCTCCATCGTCATGAACGTCACAGTGAAGCTCCGCGAGGCCTCCCCGCAGCTCTACCAAGGTGGCCCTTCACAGTTAACTGGACACTGTTCACGCTCAGGCAGAAGCCAAAATTGCGTAGACGGTGCGCGTGCCACCGCGTGACACAGCCCCAGCGAGCCGCATTTTGGCAGCACGAGCAGCAGCGTCGAGAGCGTGAGCAAAACCGCCAGAGAAGCGGCCCGTAGAGTAGCGCGCTCGCACCCTTTTCTCTTTCTCTTTTGCATTGGTATCCTCATTTTTTAAAAAGGATCAACCAAAAGCAGCAGGCAATCGATCTTCAAATTTCACAGCACAGGCAACACGCGCTGCATACACGCCGCTGCCCGCTCGACCCCTCGAAAGTGCAGTGATCGAATCTCTATTATCCGCGTATTTCTTCCTTCTTCAAAGAAGTGGAGACGATGTTGTGCACTTGAGGCGGAAGACCTCCCACTACACCCAAGGCACCCTCTTCTGCCGCTGCTGTCGTGGCTCGTTGACGGCGCAGGTACGCGATTCAATTCCATTTAGGAAAGAACAAAAAAAAAAACGGTGAGGGAGAAGGAGTCGCATGCAGAAGGCAAGCAGCGTAGTTACTGATTTGATTATCATCATAAGAGCCACCATGTGCGGCACGTCTGCCGCAAGAGGAATCGATACGGTGAGCAGCCAGAGAGTTCAACCCCCTCCCCCTCCCTTCACGATTCCGCTGATGAAAGTCCGGTGGACCACAGGTGCTGAGAAGGCGTGGGGAACCTACAAACGCCTCTGTGTATTCCTCCTATTTCATGGGTACATTCGCCGCCCTCTTCTTCTCTACGGCCAACCGGCCAGCTTAGCCTGCTGCCAAGAAATAAAGCTTCGCTACACGGCGTTCGATCGGAAACAAAAACGCAGTACATCACGAAGATCTAAAAAAAAAGAGAGAGAGAAACGAGTTTGTCCGAGCGAAAACAAAAGAACACTTTACGAAGCCGATGGCACAGCCCCTGCCATCGCCTCATTCGTGCCCTCGCCTGCCTCAAACCTATGCAAATGGGGTAGCGACGGTCGCACACGGATGACTTCCGCTGTTTTCTCCTCTTTCTTTTTCTCTGAATTTTGCCTACTTTGCCTCAAGCACCGTCCAAAGGGCCTGCAAGTGTGGCGCCACCTCCGCCGAGGCCCCAGCAAGCAGCTGACGATAACATGTCTCTATCGCACTCTCAGCTTCACCCTTCCGTCCACTGTTCACTGCTCCTACGGTAGAGGAAGACTGCAGAGGTGCAGCCGTCACAGCGCTCTCCTGCAGCAGCACCGCCTCTACTAACTCCACTGCTTTCTGCTCTGACAAGCCCATCGCCGCAGCGAGGGATGCGGCAGCAGGGCCCGGCCCATCAGAAGCGCCTGTAGCACGACTCTCCTGATTACCGGCACTACTACTCAAGATCGCGTATTGAAGGACGAGGAGCTCCGCAAAAGAATTAGGAAGCGGAGGACGCAGCCGCTCCGCCAGCGTGGCCCGCAGCACAGAGGAGGAAACGTTTTTCCTGAGACCTGCGCAGGCCTCAAAGAAGCCCTCCACCTGCCGCACGCAGCCACGTAGCAGCGAGGTGGTTCGCCCCACCGCGCCGGCAGACTGAAAAATTTGCACGAACTGCAAGAGAGCCGGCATGATCAGCTGAAGGGCGCTTGCGTAGGCGGGGCCTGCGGCCCCCACGTTTCCCTGCAGCTGCGGCGGTGGCGGCATCATCACTACACGCGCCAGCAGGCGGGCCAGCAGAGTGTCGGTCATGCGCTGGCACGCCTCCATCCACCCTGAAGTTCGCGCGTCGACCAAAAAAAAGAAACGATCGGTAAACTGCCGGCACTGCGATTGAAACTGCACCAATGCAGTGCGACGGTCACCAGTCACCATCAGCGTCGCGCGGTCCTTCTCTGAGGACGCTGCTGCTGCCGACATACTGAGCTCGTTGCGCAGCACGCTTTCCGTAGCCTGAGTCAGCGTGGATAGAAGCACCGCCAGGGCAGAGTCGGCGAACGGCGTTGTTGAACGCTCACTCATTTCGTGGAAGGCGTGGATAAGCTGCTGCAGCTCTATCCGTTGGCTGCCTAACTGCTCCAGCACACTTGCGTAGGGGTTTCCGTGGCTACTGTGACCGTGCCCGGCACTCTCCAAAGCAGCAGCACCACTACCACCGACGCCACCACTGCCCGTCCACGCGGCTGTCTGCGGCACACACATCAGCACCGACGCGCAGTCGTAAGCCAGGGTTGTGCAGCCGTTTGCAATGCACAAATGCAGCACCTGCAGAAGCGTTGGGGGCGCCGTAATCGAGGGAAGGGGCGGCAGAGGGAACTTCTTTATTACGTCGCTGAACCTCGACCGCACCTGCCGTAGGGAGGCCACAATGCAATCCAGCAGCACATTCAGCGTGTGCGGGTCTTGCCGGAATGCTTGCACCTCCTGCATGATCATGCGAGTGTACGCCGCTAGGTCGAGCGCGTTTGCCTGCGGTGGGATGGCGGGCCGACGGACACCTTGCATGCGCACCGGCGCGACCGCCGCGGGCTGCCCATACATCGCCGGCGAGGCAGGCAGCAAGCTCGAGAGACGCGTAAGAGCGCCGCTGATCAATTCGCGATGCCGGTCCATCACGTAGGTCCGGAAAGCGTCGCGCACGTCATCGGTGACCTGCGCAAGCCACGCTTGCCGCAGGTCTGGTGTATCCATGGGCAGTACAGCAGACCCAATTGACGGTGACAGCTGCTTTCCAGGTGCCGTGAAGGTGGAGAAGTCTTCCGTGCCGTCTGAGATGCCGCCGCGGCGAAGAGCCGCGTCCACGAGGTCAATCACGTCCAAGAAATCGCCCATGCCGCACTGCGTCACGTGGATAGAGGTCACCAGCGCTGCGGCGGACATGGCATTCCCCCCGTTGCTGCTACCGCCACTGCCGCCTACACATCCCGCCCCACTCATCGACGTCTCCGCCACACCAGCAGCATCGATGCGGCTCAGGAAGCTTTCGACTAGATAGTGAAATCGTGGGTAGGCGCTGGCTAGGGCCAGTCGGATAGCGTGGCGCTTCTGGAGGCT
Source organism: Leptomonas seymouri (assembly GCA_001299535.1). NCBI lineage: Eukaryota > Euglenozoa > Kinetoplastea > Trypanosomatida > Trypanosomatidae > Leptomonas > Leptomonas seymouri. The sequence continues at coordinate 22,021 of LJSK01000241.1, forward strand.
GCCCAGCCGCTCCCGCAGCTTCTCCGTAATGGTGGTCCAGTACTCCACGAGAAGCTGCACGGGTGACTCGATGGAGGCCAGGTAAGGCGCCTGCGTCTGGGCATCGCGCTTCTGCAGGATCAGCCGCCAGAGCAAGACGACACACTGCGTGTGCTGCACCGCAAAAAAGAGTGTCTTTTGGATGTGCTCCAGCACCACGTGTGCCGTCACCGCCTGCTCCGACACAGCACCGCTGCTCCCGCTCGCCTGCGGGTTGAGGGAGAGGCGCTCGCTCTCGGCGGAGATGTGCGCTTCAATAGCCTGCGTATCCAGCTCACGCATCACCATCCGCAACACCTCACGGCGACGCTCCGTCATGAAGCCCTGCACGGTGCGGGAGAGCATCCGCAGCACGTAGGCACACTGTAAGCCGGTACTGACGTTTGTGGCGAGGCGCGACATGGAGGCGGCGGCCGAGGTGGTCGTACCTGCATTGTTGGCGCCGGAACCAGCCGCAGAGGTTAGCTCGTTCATGGCGAGCAGGTCGTGTGCTTTGGCGCGAATAGTCGTCGCGTAGCGCTCCACCGCGGGCAGCTGCGCGTCCACCACCTGAAGCGACCGGATTGAGTCCTCCTGCAGCACGTCCTCCAGTTCCTTTAGGGTGTAGGAAGCGCGAATGATGTCGATGTTTGGCGCCGCCGCAAGCTGCTCCTGCAGCCGCCCGGTGAGAGACAGAAAGCGCAGCGTCGACTGCAGCAGCTGCATCGCTTCTTGAGTCACCTCCAACTCCCGCACACGACTTTGGAGCTGCATGTAGGGCTCCTCGATCATCAGACGCAGTCGTCCGGCTGCCTTCTGAAGAGAGTCGGTGCATTGCCGAGCGCTAGAGACCTCGCGTTGTGCCTTGTGGGTGCAGCGCGCCTGATGAATGAGTTCGTCTGCGTGCCCCGCCAGAACTTGCCGCATACCCTGCTTCACCTCTTCAATGCAGTGCTGCAGGCGCGATTGCTCTACGCTGAAGCTAGAGGCGCGGAGGGCATAGCGCAGGTAAGCGACTTCGTCGAAGTCTGGACTTGTGAGCTGCTCATTTGAGAACATGGCTAACGGCCTGCTTGATTAAGAGAAAGGGGGGGAATACAACTAATAACAGTTCGTACGGTACTGGGGAGAGGGGGGCTTTAAGAAGACGCCTTCCATAGTCTCTCCCTACACAGACGAACAACGGGCAAAGACAGCAACGCGGATGTGTGGACTTTGAAACTTGCTCCGTGGCACCAGCACACTCAAAAACAAATCTCACTAGAAGACGGTTTGAACGGGTAAGTAGAGGCAGCGGAGAGCATTCAAGGAAGACAACATAAAAACTGAAGTGAAAGAAGAGCCGCCGTCAGCGGGAGAAGGAGAGAAGGGAAAGTGGTCAGGGCACCGCGAGGGCTGCCGCCACTTCGCATTTATTGTTACACGAGAGAGACGCACTTCACACCACGCCCATAAGCCGAGCCTTGAAGGCGCCACCAGCTGGCAGGCGAAACTTTATTTGCAGCTAAATCCGAGAAGTCGCTCTGTCTGTGTGTACACTTCTGAATCAATTTAATGGGCCCGAGTACGGCGTGTTTGGGGCCCATGTATCACCCTCCCTTCCACAGCACAGCACAGACGCGCAAGAGCGCCCCACCACCTTTGTCAGGGGCATCCCATGAAGACAGAGCGACGCCTCAGACTTCGCGCGTCGTCGATTCACGTCCTAAATGCACTTGTTGTGATAGTGGGGGAGACAAAAGCAGTGAAGACAGCGGCGAAAACAGATTTGAAAAGACGGAATGCCTCACTCTCTTCCGCCTCAGGCACATGGCAGCCACTCTGGGTGCCCCTGCACCATCTCCAAAGCAGCCCGCATTTCCGCAGCAACCCCCCTTGTCAAGCTCTCCGAATGCCTCTCTGCTACCAACTGCACCAGCTGCGTCAAGGACCACACATTGGCACGAAGCCTCTCGAGAGATGCGGTGTCGATGACGGCTGATACGCGTGCAGCGAAGTCCCCCGCCTCCCCTTCTTCCACTGCAAATTGAAAGAGCAGGGTGATGCTGCGCAGCACGTGCGCCGCTCCGGCAAGGCAGCGGCGAGTGAAATTTCCGGTGAGAGGCGCTCCTTGCCGCCCCAGCCCCTGTGCATGCTCCAGATAGAGCTGAAGGAGTGGAGAGAGAACCAAGGAAACGATTTGTCTGCACAGCTCTCGCCTCATCTCTGGATCCACTGGGCGAGTCGAGGGTAGAGAGCATCGTTTATCCGAAGCGCTTGCAACTGCATCGCACGCAGAGAGCAGCCGCGTGCAGCTCTGCAGCGTCCGCAGCCCTATCACCTCTGCCGTTCTGCTCTCTTCCCGCGACAAGAGGCGCGCGGTGCTCGGCGCAGAGGATGCCCGCTCCGTGATACGGGCATTAATAGGGGCCAGCTGGCTTGTCAGCACCTCATCCACCATGGATATCACTGCTGGAATGCAGTCCGTTGCGTAGAAGTAAGCTACCGCCTCAATCGCCAGCGGCAAATCATCACTCACCAGCGTCGAAGCCGCGTTGGTGACCTCTGGCTCGATGGAGGCGATACGCGCAGAAAGAAGACGAAGTCCGGCGAGGTGCCGGTGCGACGCAAAGTGCAGTGCCTTCAACATGAGGCCCAGGTGATGGCGTCGGAGCTGCGGCAGAGCCTGCAGGTAATCCTCGCGTTTCTGCCGCTCTGCTTCCGTAATCACGCCATTCACATGGGAGCTAGAAGAGCCAGTCCCCGCCGCACCCTCGTCTGATAAAGAATTTGGCGAAGAGGGCGACAACGTGTTCGGTTCACTCCACGCAATAGTCGTCCGCACCATCTCATTCAGCATCCGCCGCGGTCCCCAGGAAAGGTACGAAACAGTTCGTGAGAGAGCCATGAGCAGCTGCGCGGCAGCCCTCTGTTCCTCAAGTAGAAAAGCCTGCAGTTGAGCCTTCGACGCGCGCGTCGCAGTCCCCTTTGCATTGGCACTCGAATCGCAATCGCCTTGTGCAGCGGACGAAGATGGCAGCCAGATATCCTTTGCCTCTGAAAAATACAAGGACTTGTAGTAGTGACGCTGCGCCACTGACTCCTGCAACACCCGACAGATGCGCGGCGCGGCGGCCGTTAAAAACTCGCGAGCAACTTCCGTTGAGCCCATCAGCTGCACAGAGGCCATGCACCGCGCCAGTTCCCAAATGGACACATCCTGCAAGCCGCCTTGCATCACGGCCACCAAGTCCCGAGCGAGCTCGACATCAAGCACCTTTTGCATCGCGAGAAACTCCATGATGAGTCGCGCCTCCGAAATCGAGAAGCCGCCCACCACCTCACGAATACGGGGAAGCAGAATTTGCACAATCTCCGCCGTTTGAGGGTGGTGCAGCTTTACCAGCGCGAGGTAAAACTTAAAGATTGAGTATGCATCTAGCAAGAAGGTGTGGCGAGTGACGTGGTTAATCAAGTTGAAGGTTGCGGGTGCGTTGACGGCACCAAAATACGCACACACTTGCAGCCCTGCAAAGGTATGCTTAAAGCGTGGATCCTCATCTGTAGACTTCAGCGGCAAGGTCTGCAGGATACCGAGGGCTTTTTCTTTAAAGGTGGGGTCGAACGTCCGCCGGTGTTGATCAACCAGATCTTTCAATTCAGACATTCGAGCATCGGCGATGCAGCCCATCGGCGTCGCCTTGCACCGCTCCATGCGCTGCACCATGCTGGCGTACGATTGACTGTGCATGCGTGCCTGCAGGCGAGCTGTAACCTGCCGCATGTAGGCGGCATACGGTGTCGACATTGTCCGCGCTAGTGATGATGTGGCCAGTGAGCTGATACAGACAAAACTCTATACTTTCTCCGGCTGTTCGTGATGTGTGATCCTGCGATAGCACTGTCCAGGAAACAAGAACATGCTGATATTGACGAGAGCAGAAAGGAAAGGGAAGCGAGAAAGCAAGTTGTTGAGAAGCAAAGGACAAAAACCCTTTGCTTGAAAATCAGAGCCGGTGGCTCTACAGAAAAAAGCGTCAGTGTGTTGCCACAACCCGTAAGCAGCCAAATCTGTTGAACACAGTCGGGCTCTCTACGTGGTAGGTAAACAAGCGCCTTTAGTCCCACCCACCTCTCTCTTTCTGATGCAACACGTGACGAGGAGTACTACGCTGTAGAAGCAACGTGTCTTATAAGAAAGTGGGCTCACAATGCAACGGCACTTCTGCTTGTCAACAGCCAATGATAGCACTCTTCTACACTTCTGCTGACGTGCGATTCCTACACGGACTACTGAACAGACCACATGTGCGCATCAAGGGGCTTCCCTCCACGCATACATGCACAACTACTACTGCCGCGCAAAGAGAAAAATTACGGTGTAGTCAAGGGCATCCCTGCAATACCCACGTGCCTGTCGTTCAGTCTTTGGGTACGACAGCACCAAGAAAGCTTGAGCAATATATATATTTCGTTGCAGCGCCAAAGCACCACAAGAGAGCAGAGAGCGAAAACTTACGTGTACGATACAGAGAGGAAGCTGAGGGGGGGAGGGCGTGATAAAGGAAGATAATGAAAAGCTGGTTTTCCTCTGCCGTCACTGCTGACAGGCGGGCGTGGCCCCACCAAGGTGCGGCCCTTGCACTGCTGTCAGCTTCTTGAATAACACCAATTGCTGTATGGGAAAAGGACAACCCTCCGAGGTCCGGCCGATCCAGTGCAAAAGTAGAGCCCCGCACCCCGCTGTATACCTAATAAATCAGTATATATATATAGAGATAGATAGATAGATAGATGAATGGATGCATGGGGCGCACCATCTGTTTTTTTACGGCATCAACTTGCAACCGACGTTCCGTGGGTACAAACGCGGCTTTTGGCCCGGATCATCGACACCCTCCGGGGTCTTCTGGCCGATATCCGCGGGGGGCGCCACCTCTAACTTCGCCGTGAAGCTCTCTGTGTAGCCAAACGACGTGATGGCGGGCTGGTTGATCAAATCGCCACCGTCGTCCGTGCGCGGGCGCTCAATGATAGCGTGATTCATGCCGTAGGTGATGCAGGCCTCCATAATCTCCTCGCACTCCTCCTCCGTCGCACCTGCGAGTCGGATCATGCGCTGATCGGTCGGGGTATAGTTCACGTACATATGCGGCTCGCCAAAGGAGAGCTCCTGCACCGTGAAGGTACAGAATGGATTCAGCAGCTGCAGCTCTGGCAGGTTGTTGCGCCACCAGTTGCGCACGCCGAAGCAATTGGGGTCCTTCGGGTTGAGCCACACCGTGAGGGAGGCCACACAGGGCGTAAAGCGTGCTCTCCACGACATGCTGGATGCGATAAGGTGGTGTACAGACTACTGTCTACTGTTATTGCTATGCTATTCCGAAAGTTCTATCCGTAAAGATATTGGCATGAGGGGGGGGCTATTTCTAGGGCTGCACGCAGAACGTCAGCAACCTGTAGAAGGAGGCAGAAGAAGATGAGGCCGTGTGTTGAGAACGAAGACAAAGAGCAGGGAACAGGATAGTTGCGAGGTTGAGCACCATTAAATCCTCTTCTGGGAAAAGCGCAGCATGGCGGCCCTTGGCCGTTGATGCCTGAGAGAGAGACGCTGCCGCAGGGGGGCCGTTGTAGGCGATGGGCTGCGCAACGCTTCCACGTAAGCTTAAAGAAAAAAAGAAAGAAATAGGAGAGACACAACAGTTTCACCTTCCCCTCATGCGAATACTTCCTATAGAAGGCCATTCGCGTGCACACTCTCAGGGTTCTCGCTCCTATCGCATGCCAGACTCGCCTTACTCTAGCTAATTTTTAAAAGAAGGGGGAGAAGGTGCAGTTACCTTCTGGACTTTTCCTTTGTGATTGTCGACTACATCGTAATTACGGGCAAAGAACAAAAAAAAAGAAAGAGCGGCATTAAGGCATGCCTTTTATTCTGCTCTTCGAAGTATACATCGCGCATTTGAAGCAAGCATCCCTACGTAAGCACGGCCCTACTGTGTGTGTGTGTGTGTGTGAGTAGAGGGAGGGGGGGCGCGGCTACTCTCAACGGGAAGTCATTGTCTATGAAAGCGTTACAATTTGGTCTATCTTGTTGGTGACCGGCATGCAGAGCGCTTGTCTAATGCAAAGACACATTTTCCGTTTCTCAAGCAGATGGTGAAGAAGACGCCCAGATAGCGAGAGCAGCGTTAAGCTCCTCTTGAACAGCGTCTATCTCAGACCACGCCTCCCGGTTCGACTCATGATGGCTCCGCACGCCACACACACGCAGCCGCAGACCCGCACAGTGCAGCTCTGGCGCGTGAACGACGGTAGCCCCTGCGGCAAGAAGGGCGGAGCTCGAGACATTGGCGGACGCCGTTGTAGACGAAAGCCCCATTGCAGTGACTTGCCGATGCGCTGCACCGTTGGGAGTCGTGGAGACGGAGGTAGGTCTGGAGGAGTGGCCGGATAGCAGCCCCTGTGTCTCGCGAACTTCCACCATGGCGAGCATCTCCGCCGCTTCAACCGGCTCGCGCAACTGTAGCAGCCGCGCCGCCTCCCGCGCACCAGCCACCGTGATAAACCTATTTTCCTCAAGATTCAGCACCTCCAGTACCATGTTGCCCGGGATGCGAATCGTAGGGTCGTTGTCCGCGATGTGGCGCACACGCACGCAGCACCTGTCAAAGGAGGTAGGATGCCTATTCGCAGCGCGTGCTGCGGAGGACGACATGGTCGCGTTGGGGGCGGCGGCGCTGTTGGTGCCGGTAGCCGCACTTGCGAGAGACTCCGCTTTGTTTGCTTTGCTCTTTGTGGGTGGGGTGCGCTTGGGATTGCCCGCAGCGGTAGGGCTGGACTGTGCGTCCCGAGCCGGCGGCGCAGGGAGCGACACAAACGCAAGGGTCGGAGATTGCGAAGCCTTACTGTTGCCCACCTTCACAGCGTCCGTTTGGCTCGTGCCAGCCACCACCGGCGACAAACCCTGCGCCATCTGTTGTTGGGTGTACCACCAGTGCGCGTAGAGATCCTCGTAACTTGGGATATCTGCCAGCACGAGGGGCACGCCCGCGGCCTTCTGCTCCGCCTCGGAGGCACCGCGCCGAGTCAAGTAGGCATTCCGGGCAGCAAAGATCTCCTCTTGCGAGGTCAGCTGCTGCATGAGAAATACACTAACTAACTCGAGAAGCCCGACATCACTGAGCTGGTTGTTGCCGAGGTCGAGCACCTGCAGCACGTTGTTTACGCGCAGCATCCGCGCAAGCGCCGCCGCCCCGACATCCGTGATTTCGTTGCCCCAGAGGTTCAACGAGACAAGGCGTGACTGAGGGTGGTCCATCAACACCTGCGCCAGCCGTCCAGCGGTGGCGTCGTCGATGTGGTTGCCGCGCAAACTCAAATGATGGATGCCAGTCAATAAAATGCCGTCCCACGCCTTCGGCACGGGGATGCGATGCTGTTGGTCGAAGGTGCGCAGCATGTCGCGCTGTACCTGTAGCTGCTGCACCTTCTTTCCATCTGCCTTGCCTTTCTTCTCCTTTTCTTCTTGTATCTGCAGCTCCAGCGGCGTCGGCTGTTGATCAAGGCCGCAGTACTGAGTAGGATAGAGGTAGAGAGTGGTGCTCGCGTTTTCGTCCTCATGCAGTCCGCTGTTGCGCGCACCAGCGACGCGAAGCAAACCCTGCGTGAACGCGTCCACTCCTGCTGCACCGGCCGTGTCGGCAAAGCTGATGCGCGACAGCCGTGAGTCAAGCGGCGTCAAGTTTTTGCTCGCAGCATCGCCAGCCTTGCGGGTGCTGCCGTTGTGAGCCTGCTGCCCTGGTGCAAAGGAAGCAGTGTTGGTTGTGCCCGCCACATGGCCCGAAGAGGAGGCGGCGCTGCCCCGCGGTTGCGCAGTTGCAGCACTGACGTTGCAGCCCGGATCCTGCGAAGTTGTCGAGGATACTAAGGAGCGGAAGTCTGTGGTTTGGTCTGATTGCTGCAGTGGACCTAGGAGGAAGTCCGGTGTCGTTGAACCGGTGTAGTTGGGTGGGTGAAGGGTGGGGTCGATGACAAATCCGGCCTCTACCGTATCTCTCAACGATGTAGACCGCCTCTGGCAATGGTACTCGATGAACGGCACATTGAAGTCCACTGTGACTGATATCACGCGAGGACTGCGGTAAATGGCATCCACAAGCTTCATGTAGCTCTGCACACTCAGCCCGCACCCGACCAGCTCGATAGAGAGCAGCGACGGACAGTGCGGGATCGCACGGCCCAGCGGCGTCATGTCGCGCTGATTAAGGCAAAAGACCGGATAGTGCAACTTGATTGAGGTGAGGGTGGCATTCACAACTGGAGGCACAGCTGTTGCTTCCGCGAGGCTTGAAACAGCGCCAGCGCCACCTGCCGCGGATGCAACGAGCATAGAGCTCTTTCGACGACCACTTGTGGCATCCTCCGCACCTACGCGGCTAGCTTTACGGGAGGACTTTGGTTTAAAGGATGACGTGGATCCTGCGCCACCACGCCCTTCCTCTCCTTCAGCGCGTGCGCTGGCTGCGTCACAGTCCTCACCTGGGATTGAGAGACGCGGCACCTCAACCGTACATGTGTGGATAGCGCTGTACACCTCCTCACGCTCTGTCACACGCAACGTCTCGCAGTAGGCGCCATAGTCCTTCAGCAAGTCCCCACAGGGTTCAAACAGCATTTTTTTCTTTTTGGCGTAGAGCGTGTGCACGCTTGTGCTCTGGAGTAACGAGGAAAGAAAAAAATGAGGGAGCGGCGGAGGGGGGAGACTACAAAACAGAGACCAGCTCCTAGATGCCTTCCAGGCAGAGAAGCACAACTTGAGCGTGGCCCAATTAGGTGTATTACTTTCGAACACTTGCACTGCGCCTCCGTCGTTGAATGAAGCGCCATCGATCATCCACAAGAAGGCCTCCCGCCTATTGCCCTCGCACCGCTCAGCACATTAGCGCAAGACCACTGAGAGCTGCCATTTTTTTTTTTTTGAACTCCTCTGGTCACACACACGCGCTTCCCCAGTTGGTCCTCTCTCTATACATATCTGTCTATCTTGCTTTTTAGGGGGTAACAGCATTCAAATGCACTTATAAGTTCCGAGCACTCACACAGGCACAGCGTAAACTGTGCAATACATCAGAAAACGAGGGGGAGAAATAATACATATACACTTATATATGAACACGCGTGCCATCTAATGAACGCTCAGAGGATATACATGGTGGAACATAGAGTGATGAAAAAAGAAACAAAACAAAAACAAAAACGTGTTTGGTGGGTACATCGCAATGAACAAAAAGAGCACGGAGAGATCAAGAACACAAATCAGTATAATAAATATCTAAATACCGCGTTTTGCAGCACGCCAAAAAAAAAAAGAAACGAAAAGGGGGAAAAAAGGGAAAAAGAAAAGAGAGAAGAGGCACACCGATAAATGGGAGCTCTTCTCCTTCTAATTATTTTTTTTTTTTTGGGAGGGGGGGGCGATGCCTTCGTATTCGCACTATCTTCCCTTCTTTTCTTTTCTTTCGTTGCAGGGGTCGCTGCAGGGGATTAACGACATAGCTCCCATAGCCCAAAAGCAAAAAAAAAAATTATTTTGAGAATCAAATGCCGCGGCAGAGCGGCCAACGCGCGCGCCCCCCATCACCACATGCAGTGGTAAACTCAGTAAAAGAGCAGCGCAGCACGTCCACACATTTTCTGTATGACACACAACGCAAGGGAAACTTCCATGTTATAGGTTTCAGAAAGAAGGGAAGGAAAGCACAGCACTCCAAAAATAAATCCTACACCGCAAATATGGGCCTACTGTTGCGGAGAGGAGAAAAACAAAGAGCAGACGGCATTGTGCGTCACAACGCCATAAAATTAGAAGAGAGAAGAAATGCAGCACGGACTACCCCCGCTCGCACACCTCCCACCGTCATGAGTCGCCTATCCATCATCAACGTTGGCGGTGTTTCCAAAGTACATCGTCTTCTTCATTGACCTCCATCACCTCTGCTGAACTGTTCATTCCGCTCTCCGGTAAACTATTTGGCAACGCTGCGTCACTCTCCTCGCTTTCCGCGAGCAACGCTTGCTGAGAGTTTAGGGGTGGCTCTGCCTCCTCAGCCGGCACACTGCCTCGCGAAGATGGCTCCTCTTCGCCCTCCGCAGCGTCACTGTCTGTCTGTGCTTGGAGCTCCAGCAGATAAAGATCCCGTTGCACAATAGCCATCGCAGCCCGCAGGCGAGCACGGTGGCCGCGATAGGCACACTGGATCGCCAGTGCCGCCGTGTGCAGCAGCTCTTCTACGGCCATCTCCTCCTCCAAGTCGTGAAGATGTGCCTGGAACAAGGCATCCAGTTTCTGGCGCTCCTCCGCGATTTGCTGTGCTGTTCGAGGACGGCGCGTGCTTGGCCGCTGCGGCTCCAGCACCTCAGTTGTCTCCTGCGGCACACGTGCGTCTGCATCCTCCTCTGCAGCCCTCGCCTCCGCCACCCCTGACGCGCATGTCGGCGTGTCCTCTGCGGTGGAGCCCCCATCTGAGGCGTCCTCCTCATCAAGATACGCATCCCGGATAGCCTGAAGAAGCCGAAGCTCTTTTCGGTCGCGGATGATCTTCGCAAATCCCTTCAGGCACGCGCGTGCTTCGGCACTAGTGGGGCGATACCTCTCCCGCACCACTGGTGTGGCCGAAGAAGACGCAGCATCGCTGCTAGAAACGTTGTCGGCACCACGCTCCAGCTGTGACGAGCTAAGCTGGCAGCAGTTCTGCTTCTCCCTTTCCTCCGCCGTGCACTCGAACTCTTTCTGGCTTTCGATGTTTTCTGCTGCCGTTAGACGATCCAGCTCGGCGCGCTCCTCCGCGATTTGCTGTGCTGTTCGAGGACGGCGCGTGCTTGGCCGCTGCGGCTCTAGCACCTCAGCTGGGGCCTCGCCTGTAAAGGCCTCATCCGCCTCCTGCGGCACGCGCGCACCGCTGTGCTCATCAGCTGGGTCCACGCCACACTGATTCAGGCTAGCAGCACGTGCGTTTTGGTGCGGCGTCTGCTGCTGCTTCTTTTCAGCTATGCGTGCAGTGTCATCGAGACTGTCAGACTGAACAGAGGCAGTCGATCCTGACGATACCGCTGCAGGCTTCGCTTGCTGGGGCATAAAGAGCATGGCCTTTTGGTGTCCGGCCACCATTTGGAGATTCTGCGCTCTTATCTCACGCAGACGATCATCGACGAGGACCGGGCCATCGTGCAGCTCCATGTCCTGCTGAATTGCCAAGTATTCATCACGCAACCCCTGCAAAGCAGCCAAGTATTGTCGCGCTTTGTATCCCGAATAGTAGCGCAAGATGGTATGCGCAGCGTCGCACTCCCGCGCAAGACGCTGCTGGCGGTGAATGTTCGGCGCGGAAGCTCCATCAGGAGTGTCACGCAGAGCCTTCGCGCCGGATGGGGCCGCACCCGTGGCAGCCTGTCTCTGCAGGCGTACGCGCTCCATCGTGTACGGCACGAGATCCGCCTCCCTTTGGGCTGCGGCAATGCGTTGCTGCTTGTAGTCAAACATGGCCTTGTGCAACGCTTCCTGCTGCTGGCGACGCTTCTTGCGGGCCATCTCCTCTGCTTGCCATATCGCCTTCTGCCGAGTCAGCAGCTCCTCCTCTGTAGAGCAGCTAGTCGCTTTATCGCTTATGCCACCCTCAGCAGCGTCGATCACCTCATCCTGGCATACCCTATTTTCCGATACAGTAAGGCGATCGAGCTCGGCGCGTTCCCCAGCAATTTGCTGCGCAGTTAGAGGACGGCGCATGTTCGACCTCTGCGGGGCTTCACGTGCTTCGTCTGCGGTCTCCGCCATTCCCCTCATCTCCGCATCAGACACCGCTGCGCCTTCCCTCTGCTGCTCAGCGCTCCCCATTTCCTGTAGCACACGAGCGTCGTTATACGTTTTCACCGCGTCCGCACGTGACCGCACAGCGTTGCGGGGACCGACGGAACGCATAAACGCCGTCACCACACGGGCGCTCGCGTCCTCCTGTGTGGTTTTCTCCGCCGCTTCGAGCTGATCCAGGTAAGCGTCTCGTGCGCGTTGGAACAGGGATCGCTGCGCCCTCGCTTTCACAATGCGCAAAAACTTGCCCAGAGTCAGGATGGCGGCGGCCCTCCTGCACTGGTGCTCCTTCTCCTCTGCCGCCACGTTTTGCGCTGCGATTTCGCAGTGGTGCTGCAGCATGTGCCGTTCCTTCTGCTCCGCCATTGAAGCAGCGTTGCGCCGTTCGCTTTCCGTAAGCTCCAGGCGTGAGAGCAGCTGCTGCGTCTTTTGATGTGCTTCACGCGCCGCTGCGGCGTCGCCCAGCTCCAGTGCGCGCAGACGGCGCTGGTAGCGCTCCGCTTCGTCCTGTAGAGCACTCATTTCAGCAGCGATGAATTTGCGAGCGTCGTAGCCACGACCCACGCGCTGCAAGGCGAGCGCCTGCACCTGCGCCAAGTTCCTCCGCAGCTGAGCATCATGTGCGGCCTTCTTTTCTGCGTACAGGCGTCGGGCACTATGGCTGCGATAGGCGCATTGAATCACCTGTGCAGCACGGCCCTCGCGCGTGCGTGTGTTGATCTCCTTGGCAGCACGCAGACGAGCCTCCGTGAGAAGCGGAAGGGACTGGTGTCGGGTGATGATCATGCGACCAAAGGACTGAAGCTTAACAGCAGCTTGGCGCCGCCGCTCGTACTCTAGCCGTGCAGCACGCAGCTGCAAGGAACGGGAGAAGCTGCTGCGGTACATCTTGCGCGCCTGCGACCCTCGCCACATGGACTGGATGAGGATGGCAGACTTCACACGCAGCCGCGCCACCTCTGCGGCACGGGCCATCATGCGGTTGCGCAGATCCGTCTCATGGGCCTTTCGGCTCGCGTAGGCGCGCCACTGACCCTGAATGCGCGTGGCTGCGTATTGTCGCTGCTCCTGCTCCTGCATCTCCGCCTCATATTGTGCCTTCTCTGCAAGCAAGGCGGCATGGCGCCGCTGTGCGTGAATCCTGCGGTACCAACGCTGAATCTTAGCGGCCGCAGCGGGGCTATCGCGCGCAAACTGACGCAGCTGAACGTAGCGGCGGCGCGCCAGCCACCCACGAGCAACGCGCTGCAGCTGTGTGGCGGCGTGGTGCTGGGCGCTACGTCGGCCACCGGCAGAGCGATTCCATTGGCCAGCGCCAAACGGATAACGACGTTGGCGACGGTGGCGGCGGTAAGCCTGCTGAATCTGTCGAGACGCCATGTTTTGCCGCAGTTCAGCGATCCGCAGATCGCGAGCGCGCAGGCCACGGAGCTCTGCCACCCGCATGCGTGCCCGATAACCGCGATAGTAACGCTGAATGATGTTCGCCTGCACATACTTCTGCTCCAACTCCTCCTCATCTTGAAGGAGAACCTCCAGGCGATTCTGCAGGAACACAAGAGGATTCTCCTCCATGGAAGCAGCAGCCGGCGCCTGATGCTGCGAAACGGAGGTGTGTCGGACGGCAGCGTTTGAAGGTTGGGGCGTCTTTTTCGGTGCGGCGGCCTTCTCTGTCGTCTCGGCCGTCCGCAGCGGAGGAAGAACACGCGGCGGCGGAGAGGGCGTGTACACGGCGTTCTTGGTATTCTTCTCCGCCGGCCGTCGTGGCACGCGACTCGGCTTCCGTTGTGTACCAGAGGTGTTGAAGTTGCTGGACGTCGTCGTCGTTGTCGTTGTCGTCCGTGTAGTGGTGGCGATGTTAGTCTTCAAGGGCGACAAGCGGTTGCCGACCTTTTTCCTCCGAACGTTGGCGCTGCTGCTGTTGTTGTTATTGTTGTTGCTGTTGCTGTTGCTGTTGTTGTTGCAGTCAGAGAGGCGCCGCTGCGAGGTAACAGCGCGGCTGGGAGAGCTGTCCGCTGGACGTGAAGGCGAAAAGCGACGTGAGGCAGCCGGCGGCGCAGCTGCTCTGCTGCGAGAAGGTGGAGAAGGGACGAGGGTGGTATTCGTGCGTCTGTCTGTGTATGCGCCACCCCCGCTACGGGCAGGTGGAAGTGAGGCAGCGGCAGCCGACCGCGGCGGCGGCGTCGATGGCGACGAAGATCGATTGGCTGCTGGCACGGGGGAAGGGCGGCAAGCTGTCTTCGCTGGTGCGCTCTCATGGGCTGCACGGCGCGGTGATGGCCTGGAGGGGCGGGTCGGCACGGGTGGCATCTTTGGCGGCTGTCCTGGCGAGCGTGGTTGCTGTGGCACGGTGGAGGTCATCAAAAATGGATGAGGGAAGATCTCCGCGGCGTCTGCCGGGGGCGGAGTGGTGGTCGTGCGAAGGCCACCGTCCCGCGATGCAGGGGCGGTGTGGGGAATGGTGGGGGAGCCTCTGTCGCCACGGCTGTTGAGCGGCACGACAAAGCGGCCACCAGGCGACAATGCGGGGGCACGTGTGCGCTCAAAACGCTGCCAGCTGTGCTGAATCAACTGGCTGGTCGAGTTGTCCTTGCCAAAGGTGGAACAGGAAATGTGATACGCCTGCTCGTACTCCTCCACACACCGCTGCGGGTCCACCGGCTCGAGTGCCATAGCGAGGTTGTGGTGCGCCACTGCAAGCAGCGTCGAGTCCTCTGGAATCTGCGAGAGCAACGCGATGGAGCGCTCTGCCATGCGCACAGCCTCGTCATTCAGCCGCAACTGGATGAGAATGGCGCTCAGGTTCATGTACGCCGCCGGCGACTCGATGCCCGTCATTTCCATAGAAGCCTTCATGTAGTTCAGCGCCTCGGAGAAGTGGCCGCGGCGCCGCTCCATGCAACCGAGGTTATTAAGAGTAACCCCACGCAGGTGGCGTCGGCGCTCTTCAACCTCGCAAAGCGGGTACGCCTCTTCATCTGTGAGTTGTGTGGCGTACTCGAGCAACGGAATGGCCTCGTCAAAGGCATCCTTCTTAAAGTGCTCCACCCCACACGCATTGCAGCACACGACCAGGCGTTCCGCCGCATCGTACAAATCACTGCACTGCTTCTGATGTTCATGCAAAAGATCGTCCTTGTTCATGGGAACTACCGAGGCGGTGGACATGCGGCGCGACGCATTAGAAGCCGCGAACGGCGGCGCCACGGTGTCGGGTGCGCTGGCCCATTTCTCGCGCAGCTGATTCACGATGAAGCAGCGAATCTGCAGCGCACGCTCCATCAGCTGAATGCTGCGGGCACCGTTTCCATCATGCTCGGCCTGCAGTGCCTGGACTTCGAGTATTTCAGCCTCGTCTACTGTTTCTCTCCCATCCAGCTCTCCTTGAGTCGGAGGAGGTTTTGCAAGAGAGTAGCGACGTATCGTCGACATCATTCGAGCTGCAGTACTAAAAAGAAGATTTGAGTGCTATATATATATGGTGTTTTGCGTTGCGCAGCTTTCCCCGGCACCTTCAAAAAATCGAAGGTGGAGAATATGAATGGGCCGAAGCAACGGTAGAAACTTCACGAGTGTATCCACAATAAAAGAAAGAAAGAAACAATATACATGGGCGTGTGAGCTAATAGAAGCCCGGAAAGCAAAGAAGCGCCTTCGTCACACAGAAAGAAATGAAAAGAAATAGAAGCGATGGGACAATGCTGCCTGCATTTACCAGACAACGGAAATAGTCTCTTACCCCGAGGAATTGTAAATCCGTTGTGAGGGAGCCTGAAGCGCTGGCAAACGCGAAGGCGAGAAATCTAACAACAACAAAAATGCTCTTCAGTTTCCCCGACCCCCCATGCGCGCCACATACGAGATGACAGAAAAAAAGAAAAGAAGGGAAAAGCACAGCGACTGGGGCGGCGACAAACAGAAGATAAAAGAAGAAACGCAAGAGAGGAGCGATAGCAAGAGACAGGAGTGGACGCTTCAGGCACAAGACGCAGAAATGCGGACAAGGGAACCATGTGTACCGTAGCGGATGTACGCCGCTTCCATTCAAAACGCTTGAACATCCACACGCAAGTTTTCCGTTGTTGCTGCCAATGTTGTTTAACATGAAATTACCCTAATGAGAAGAATTTGCCTCGCCCGTCAATGCAAAACTTCAACGAAAATGAAACGCTAGAGTCACGATTCTACAAAATCGTTTCCCTCGCTCGGCTCGATGCTGTGCATTCCTTTAGTTTTCTTTCAATGATTTTCAATGGGCGATAGGGGGGGTGGCGAATGGGGTGAGTAAAACGGACTGCCACAGCACGCCAAAACGAAGGAGATATTGTATATATATTGTCTCCATTAAGTCCAAGCATGCATGCACCAATCCGTCCTCTCACTGCTTGGGTGAGAGCTCCCACTCTTCATCGCTGCCCGGCGGCTGCCGCGTTGTCTTGCAGCACACGTGTCACGTCTTTGTGGGTGAAGTGGCGTCCACCGCTCTGAAACTCGCTCACCGTGGCGTGGCACTCCTCCACGGTGCCGCTCACCGCCGTTGGCCGCAACACCCACTTCTGCGTTAACAGACCCTCCACCCCGACCGGGCCGCGGGCGTGGATTCGTGCGGTGCTGATGCCGACCTCCGCGCCTAGCCCAAACCGGAAGCCGTCAGCAAACCGCGTAGAGCAGTTGTGGAAAACGCACGCGCTCTCCACTCGCCGCTCAAACTCCGCTGCCGCCCCTGCGTCGGTGGTGAGGATGGCGTCCGTGTGGTGGGAGCCGTACTGGTTGACGTGCGCGATGGCCCCGGCTAGCGAGTCCACCACCTCCACCGCCATACACGCATCGCCGTACTCCACGTGAAAAGAGCTAACAGGCTCCTTGGCCAGGCCGGCTGCCAACCCACGCGGGCCTCCGTAGAAGTGCACTCCTGCTGCCTCCATGCTGCGGACCAGGAACTGTGCGGCAGTGGTTCCGTGTGCGGGCAGTGTGAGCAAGTCCTCGTGGAGAAGAAGCGTTTCGGCCGCGTTGCAGGCCGCTGGGTAGTTCAGCTTGGCATCAAGCGCCACCGCCAGCGCCTTGCTGAGGACGGCGTCATGGTGCACGTAGACATGGCAGATACCATCCGCGTGGCCTAGTACCGGAATCCGTGTGGAACGCTGGATGCTCTGCACCATAGCATTGCTGCCCCGCGGTATCACAAGATCAATGTAGCCGTCCAGCTTCAGAAGGCCGTAGACATCGGCCCGATCAGTGACCAGGCTGATCACACCACGTGGCACCCGTCCCTCTGTGCTTGCCTCGACTGCAGAAACGATGACGGCGTGTAGGGCCGCGTTGGAGTGCTCCGCCTCGCGGCCGCCCTTCAATAAAAGACCATTTCCAGAGCAGAGTGCAAGCGCCGCGATCTGCGGGAGGCTGTCGGGTCTCGACTCGAAGACCACGAGGAGCACACCGATGGGGGCCGTCTGCTTCACTAGCAGCAGATGGTCGTCCAGCTCCCGCGCAGACAAAATTTGGCCAATCGGGTCGGGCATATTTGCAAGAGCGCGGATGCCTTCGACAAGGGTTTCTAGCTTGCCCTTCGTCAGCTCCAGCCGCTTCAGCAAAGGAGCGGCGACGCTGTTCACCCTGGCCACCTCCATGTCCAGCTTGTTGGCAGCAAGAATAGGCGCTTCATTGTCGGCAAGAGCCTGGGCTACGGCGCGTAGCATGACCTGACGGTCTGTGTAGGAGAGGTCAATCAATGCCGAAGAGCCGGAGCGTGCTTCCTCCGCGTACCGCCGCAGCACTGCAGTCTCCATTGCATTCTCATCTGATGTACTCATGCCTCCTAAAAAAAAAGGGGGGGCTCTGGTGCAATTGTTGCTATACAGCAGATAACAACCTTGTCGGTATTGAGAAGAATCCACGTAAGGAGTGTCAGGATCCTCTAGATGCGCTCGCGTAGCGCACCCCGGTAATTTCAAAATTATTTTCTGTGGAGGAAGTGAGAATCGTAAACGTTTCAGGAAAGTGCCTGCGGACAGACGTGTGTGTGTGCGGGTGTGCGGGTGGGTAGGTATCGTGGAGGACGTCGTGGCTTTTAATCAGATGGGAAGGGCGCCGGGTGCGTGCACGCATTCAGCACTCGAAAGCGAGAAACCCAAAATAAAAGTGGAGAAATGAGTTAAAATGTTAAGACGTCAAAGGAGAGTGCGATGCATCATGGCCACCGTAGCCTCAAAAAAAAAAAAACAACGAAGAAAAAGAACGATGAAGTACGTATCCCGAAGAAACCCCAGACTGTGCCCCTCACCCTTCGTGGCACCGTAGTGGGTCACAGCACTCACCGCACCAGCGAATGGAGCGTCATTCATGAACGTCCTGAATTGTCTTGCTGCTATGGTTCGCCCCAAATAGTTCAGCCATTAAATCCACGCGGTTATCCTGCATGTGTAAGCTCAGGAAAAGAAAGACTTGAATTACAAAACAAATAAAGAGGCATCACAGAAGCACGCACAAAGGCTCCCAAGTAGAGAAGTGGGTGACTTCCTACAAGAGCAAGGCAGTGCTGCCATTACGCTCTGCTTTTGCATTCGGCACTGTACAGGGAAGCACAGTGCGTTACACTGGAGACATGAAGAAAAAGACGATCATAATCCAGAGGCTTGCATGCAAAACCTTACTTCTTGGCCGTCTTGGCCTTGCGCTCCACCGCGCGGGCAGCGCGCTCCTTGCGGAGACGCTCCTCGCGGCGGATGCGGTCCTTCTTGAGGGGGCCGAACCACTGGTTCT
>LJSK01000242.1:7340-37969 GCA_001299535.1 Leptomonas seymouri
CCCCCCCCCCCCGCTCATGTGAAGTCCATCGGGCATAGGGGAGAGGACAGAGGGAAAGGTCGGAGAAGTAGAGCGGCTTAGAGGAAAAGAGAGAAAGAAGCACAGATCAGTGAAGTGCCGCTTCGTTTGACCGATTAGAGGGGTGGAGAAAGCACATGGAAAAACAAAAGCGGTGAAACTAGTGATGGGGGGGGGAGGGCGTGGTGGCTGCGCGCGTGTGAACCCCACGGAAGAGGGGAGTCGGGTGGCCAACCGCAGCAACGCTTGCAGCACTGTGAGCAATTTCACTGAAAAAGAAATTATCCTCTCCTCTTGGATATCCTGCTGCTTGCACGCTTGCTGCCTCGCTGCTTGGTTGGCGTTGCTTTACGGGGCGTCGGGGCCACCTCCGCACGCTGCGCCTTTGCCTTCCGTGTGTTGCCCTCATCTTTACCGCCTTTCGTGGTGTGCGGCCGGCCGCGCTTGCGCTCCGTCGGAGCTGCCTGCGTGCATTGTTCCCCACTCACTTCCGTCTCTGCTGATGCAAGTGATGATGCACGTGATGTCGGATGTGGCGCCGCAATAGTTTCTGTTGCTAATTCAGCGTCTAGGTCTTCGCCCTCGCCGTTGGGTGGCAGAGCGGCTGCAATACACAGGAGACGCTGGTGTGCTGGCGTTGAAGGCAGTGACGACGGCGGAAGCGTGCGCAGCGCTTCGTTGTATGCCTTATGCAGTTGTGGTGATTTCCGTGGAAACAACGGCATAGTGATGGGTAAATGCGACTCCAAAAAAGGCGAAGGAGCGCCCGGCACATAAGGCTGCAGCACCGCTGTGGAGGTCACGTTTTCGGGAGGAGGGCAGTGCAGCACCCGCCATACCCGCTCCGCCTCCTCGCGCGCCACACGCCGCTGCCACACCTCGGGTGGCGTATAGCAATACGCAGACCAGCACACAAGGCCTACCGCCCATGCCGCGCAGATGCACTGCCACACACCGGTGCGCAATAGCAGCCACACCTCCTGCCCGGTCCACCACTGCAGCAGCGGCAGGCCAGTGGTGCCGAGCACAGCGAGCGCAATAGCGGGCAGCCGGGCGGCGGCGGTGTGCGGGAGACTAGTCGCGACCAACACGACTGTCACCCACCCCAGCACGCCCAGCACACGGTTCCATGAGAAAGACTGCCGTGTCAGCAGACGTTGGACGCTATCGACCTGGTCTATCAGGTGCAGAACACCCCGCGTCTGCTCTTCCATCGCAGCGTACTGCGTGATTGAATGATGACGGAGGGCTTGCACAGAGGCTAGCGCCTCTGCAGCGGCTTCCTGGACGTGGGCATGCAGCTCTCCCAGCATTGTGTCAGTGCGAGTGCTCGTTTGAAGGATGTCGTCAGCGGCCTCCTGCAGCACCTGGAGCGCAGCGGCATGTCCGTGGTGCAATGTGTCCAGCTGCTGCTTCAAGGACACAGCTACTGTCTGTACCTCATGCTGCAGTGCGTGCGTGTCTTTCACCAACGTATACATCTCTCTCCCAGACTGCTGCAACATGTCGAGAACTTCGGTGCTGCCCTCCATTTGCTGGCGCATTGCTGCCACGGCAACCTCAGTGCGCTCTTGATAAAGCTCCTCTTGTAAGTATGCACAGAGAACATCGGCGTGCAGGCGGTACTGCAGGAAGGCGGCATAAGCGGTGTCAGAGAGGTTCCTCACACACGCGCGGATGCCGTCGGCAGACAGCTCGGAAGGCGCGGTGGTCGTGGTACCGCAGTGAAAACTCGGGTGCATGCGGCCGTCACTGTCGGCGTCACAGGTAGCCATGAAGAGGGCCAGACGACTGCGGCTAGTGTCTTCTTTCAGCACTTCGGTGCACTTCGCCCCCAAATACAACAGCGACCGCTTCCAGCATGAACTCAGGCGACCCTTGGCCTCCACTTCTTGCCACAGCGCGCGCGCCTGCTCGGTGCGCTCCGCCTTCCCCAGAAAGAGCAGAGGTGGGTGCTCGGGAATCGTCCTATCCGGCTTCACAAGGTGGGCGTAGGAGTTTTCCGTAGTCAAGCGCCGACCCATGCCCCAAAAGTGTGGCCAGGCATAGGCCAAGTGAGGGGACTCGATGGCACACACCCACAGCACAAGCAGCACCACTGAGCGCAGAAGCCGCACGGAGAGACGACAAAGAGAGCGAGATTCGGCAAGTGACATTCGCTACGGAAAAATTGGGGGGATGACAATCGTTTTGTACGTGTGAACGTGCCTGGTATACGCCTGCATGCACACATAGAGCCGTTGGGCAGGTGGAGGAGGAGATACCAAGGTGAAGAGAAGTGAAAGAAGAGTGCCATCCACAACTGTCGCCACCGCGCTGTTGCCTCAGCCATAAAAGATGCCTTTCTTGTTCCGCCTGCGTGTACCGCATCCACAATCAGTGTAGGTACTCTCCCACGTCGTCTGCAAGCAAGCTGGCTTTGTGACTGTGAGCTCTCGCCTCCCTGCTGCTCTTTCACCCTGTTCGAAGTGCCTCAGATTCTGAAATGCAGATAAGGGCTGGCACCGCCCACCCACCCCCTGACTCTCACGCACACACATACACCCTCCACAGCAGACGCTGCCCTCGATTAGCAGTGGCAGTTCAACAGGCTTCACTCTGTCCTTTTACGCCTGAGGCCGCCGTCGCGACGTGTCTTCGTTGGCAGCGCTTTTAACTGCGCCGGCGACGGACTCACCATCTTCGCTGCGGCCACCTGATGGCCGACATTCATCAGCGACCACGCATCTGCAGCGGTGAGCAGTTGCCAGACAGAGCTTAGCTCACGGCAACGGCGCTGTTGCAACTCGCGTTGGCCCGCCGCTGCCTGTGCGCGCCACTGTAACTGTGCAGCGTTTGTGGAGGTGGATTCCACATCAGTGTGTGCTTCAGACCTTGATCGGTGGGCAGCACGCCTCACCCACTCCACAAACATCAACGAGGCAGCGGGCGGGATCGGCCGGCGTGGCGCAACGCACGCCACTATGACCCAGCTCACCCAGGATAGAATGATGATTGAGGGCAGGCATCTCTGCGCCGCGTCCAACAACTCTGCAGTTGAGGGAGACACCTCTGCGGCGTTTTGACCATCTTGACCGGTGGGAATGGCAGGGGTGCACTGCGTTGGAGAAGGCGGGATTGAAGAAGAGTTCGTAGAGTGTTGGTGTCCACTAAGGGTGCCTAAGCGGCGAGCTGCAGCGGCGAGGTTTGCCTGCTGCAGCCGAGCCGGTGTCTCACCCGGGTGTGAAACTGCCACCGCACTTTTGGCGAAGTGACGGCGCAGGTGCAACGGCAACGCGGACGACACATCGTTTTCAGCCGCGGCACCCGCACCTGTAAAGAGCTGCGCGTGCAGCACCTTCAGCTTTTTGTATGCTACCGTCATCACGCCCGCAATCGCGGTGGGTGGGCGTGGGCGCCGCAGGTAGGCGAGGGTGTCCTCCGCGGGCATCCGACTCGGACTGAAGTGAGCACGATGCACCTGCTCCGCAAGCTCTCGCATCGCAGACTTATAGCCTTGCTGAGTAAGGTCGGGGTGCTGCGTGCGAATCTGAATAAGAACTGGCACGTACGCGGCGAGACAGCACAGCTCAAGAGGACCAAAGTTCAGCTCTGGCGCCAGCACGCAATGAAAGCAGCTCCAGTAATGCGCGATGGCCTGCCGACTGAGGTGCGGAGCGGTGCGCAATCGATCAGGGGGTCTGTTGTAATCGCGCCGCAGCGCCTCACAGAGCTCTTCCTCCACCAACGGTGCCCAACGACACGCCGCCAAGGCCGCAGCCGGCGTACGGCATGCTGCCCACAGACGGGCGGCGAGGGGAAGTGGAATTAGATAGTCGAACACTATCTCCGCTAGCCACTTCGCCGCTGCGGCATCCGATTTGCTGGCACCGTGCGCAAACGTCTGTGACACATACACGTGCAGCGTGGCGTTCTTCGAGAGGTACTGCACAAGCGCGTCGTCGCTCTCCGACTCCTTGGCTGCGCTCACCCGCTGCAGGAGCTCGTCGCGGTACGAGTAGAGGAGGGCTTTGAGCTCAAATCCACGGAAGCGGCCGTTGAGGTGGCGCCGTGCGAGCACCTCCAGCTGCGAGGCGGTGGCGAGCAGCAGTAGGGGGGCGAGAACCACTAAAGCATCGACCTCGCCGCTACTGAGAAGGGGACGGCCAGGCAGCTGCCACGCTTCTGCGTCCACGGCACCGTCGACTACACTCTGCACACGCGACGGAGACTGCACTGAAAGCGACGGGGGTACCAGGATCGACTCCGCCTCCGCAATCGCCTGGACTGCCTCGCGCACCCGTTGTTCCCCAAAAAGGCGCTGCAGCTGCTTCAGCTGCTCCGTGCACACCTCCCCTTCTGCGCGCGTCCACACCGGTGCCGAGGCGATGGCGCAGCTGAAGTGACGGAGAAGCGGCGAGACGACCGGAAGGGGAGGACCGAACTGCGCCGTGATCCACACGAGCACCATCCCGACGTCGTGTGGCAGCGCCCCCTGCTGCGGCATGACAGCAAGCAGCTGCTGCAGCGCCGGCATAACCTCACTGGCCGACACGTTCCACGAGAAGGGTGGCTGATGGGCACACAGGAGCATCCATGCCTGCATGCAGGTCCTCCACGGTGCGTTCTGCGCCAGCAACTGCATCACGCGGTTCAGCATGTGAGGAGCGAGGTAGCGGTCGCGCAGCTCCGCGTACTCCAATGCGGCTTCAGAGATATGGGAGAAGTCAGTGGTGGTGTTGAGCTGGTTCGTCTTGAGCTCCAGAATGGCGTGCAGGTAGGAGCTGAATGCCTCTTGCCACGCGCCACATTCGATGAGAGCATCGAGCGATTGCAAGGGGAGGAGAAAAGCGGGCAGCTTGTTCACTGCCGCCCTCTCCTCCACAGCCGCGTCAGGGCAGCACTCGTGGTGCAGGGAGGCACGCCTGTCTGCTTGACGCTGCACAGCGCTGCAGCCCCCTTGAATCCACTGCCAGAGAATCTCTTTGGGGATGCACGCATCTCCGGTGGCAGTCCACAAATTGAATTCGTTCACCCATTCCAGTGCCTTTGCGTAGCTGTTTTGTGCGGCCAGTGACCGGGCCACCTGCGAGGCGATAACCTCCACGGTCGAAGCTGCATTATTAGAGCCAGCACAGCCGCACTCACGCAGCGCAAAAAGGGCCCGCTGAACACCGTCTATCAACGTCGCAGTTGAGTCAGGCGAAAAGGCTTTTGTGGTGATCGCGGTAACCGCCAATTGCAGCACGGCAGGCGAGACTGCAATTTGATGCGCGACAGCGTGAAGCACCAGGCGCCGCGCCATGGAAAGAACACGTGATGCGGCGTCATCTTCGGCGGCAACAACGGGGTTTTGCTTCTCACCTGCGAGCTTTGATGCCATCATGTACAACTGCGGCAGTACGGCGGACCATGCCTCTATGGCCTCTGCGGTGCGAGAGGTGAGGAGGTAAACATGACGCGTTACGCGCAGAACCGTCGAGGCATCTTCGGCGCTCTCGGGCTCCGTAGCGGCGCTGAGCGCGCGCGACAGTGCCGATAGCAGAATGGGAGGCATGGCGCTCTGCACGTAGGGGGGGATGCCTTCGGACAACTGCGCATCAGTTTTATGGAGGGCGAGCGGGCTGCTGCACCACCAGCCCTTCTCTTCTACGCGCTCGCTGTCTCGTGAAGGAGCGTTGAAGAGCTGCTGCTTCTGCTGTTGCTGATGGTGGTACTTTGCATCGTACTGCACCACCCATGCCTCTGCATCACGAAGAGCACAGAAAGCATCCGCCTCCCGCCCTATACATGAAAGCGCCATGGCAGCGAACATGGCCAAGCCCATCGTTGTCTCGCGCTTCATCACTTCTCTCCCCTCCACCTGCACAACCTCCCATAGCTTCGATGTCGCCACGTGAAGCTCGGGAAGGAGCACGATGTGACGGAGCACGTGTAACCCAAGATGTGGCCACAATGCCGGGGGGGCCACACCCATCCCCAGAGCAGGCACAGTCGCCAGCACGTCGCACGCATCTTTTATGCGGCCCTTCAAGAGGAGAAGAGACACGAGTGCGGTCTTGATGGGCACTGGCAGCGGCAGCGCAGCGGCTTCAGCACTGTGCACCTCTCTCCACAGCTCCCACGCACGTGCGACGTCACCAGTGCTCACCAGTTGCTGCAGCTCCTCCCGCCTCTGTTCCTCCGCACATGTAGCGGCGGCGCGCTGCTCCTGTGCGGACAACGGCAGTGGGCAGCGCTCGAGCAGGCGTGCAAGGACATGCCAGCACCGGTGACGTATGAAAATCGGCACGGCCAGCGCACGGAGACTTTCCAATGAGCCACCATAGCACCACTGCAACTGAGCGCAGAGGATCACCAAGGCATCTGCGTGGCAGGTCGTGCAGCGAAGAAGCAGCGACTCTACCCGCTGCAGTAAAGAGCGCACTACGGCCATGTCCGTCTCTTCTTGTAATTGATGGCACGTGTACAGCATAAGGATGTATGCTGCTCGCGAGGACGGAGATAAGACATTGCTGAGGGCTGTACACATAACCTCGCATAACGCCACTGGCTTACCCAGCTGTTCCAAAGGCTTAATATAGGCTAGTATGGATGCGTCCACCACGCCCTTCATACCTGAGGCGCTGCACAGCACACTGCCAACACACTTCTCGAAGGTTGGGAGATGCGCAAAGGCGCCGAGGGTATGCAGGTGCACCGCGATGGCATCTTTGCACTCGACGATGGCATAGGGTCGCCCGTCGAGGCCTTCATCCTCGTGACGGCGGCTCTGCAGTTCTTGGAGCCGCCGAGTCCATCCAGCGCATGCGTGCTCCACCACCTCAAAAACAGCCCGCGCCGCGGAGCGAGAGAAACCGTCGGATATGGCAGCCCGCTCTTGCGCGTACAGCAGGTAGTGAAGTGTCGCCGTAAAGCCCAGCAAGCAACGCGTCACACCACCGTCATGGGGACTGCATGCTGTCTCCGCCAGCATGTACGCTGCAACGTACTGCCATAAAAAGACGTCATTGCCCCCGCCGACACTAGCCTGCGCGAAGGAAGCGAAAGCAAAAGTGAGACTCGGCAGCTGGAAATGCGGCTGAGGCAGCAAACGTGCGAGTCCGTCTGCGCGCCCGCTCGACGACTGAAGCGCGCTCGGGCAATACCGGATGAGCGCTAGCACGACGTTCAGCCACTGCATCCAATACGGAGACGGATCGTCGCTAGTGGACAGCACGCCGGCATCTTCAATGGCACGCAACAACTCCGTTACACCCGCCTTTGACACATGGCAATGATTTAAGAGCTGCTCGACTTCATCAGCAGACTTCAACGAACGCCTCCGCAGCTCAGTCAGTCTGGCTTGCAGCGCCGTCTCAGCGGACCACCACCAGCGCGACACATCCGACGGCACTGTGGACTGATGCGCAACGTGCTGCAGCTGCGCCGCTGCTGCGGTTAAGGAGGAGACCCCTTTGTGCTTCGCTGAGACGTCCATCGCCACCTCCCATGGGACCAGTTCATATTCACTACCGGCTGCTGGCGTTCCTCCACTTCTCTTTAAGGCTGCTATAAAGGCTCGCACGTAGTCAACGAGAGCATCTCCCGGGACCTCTGGAAGACGCGCGCGCAGGGCTTCCGCAGAGCGCCAGTCGCCGGTGGCGGCGAAGGCGGCCAGCAGCAGCGCAGCCTCACGCTTACTACACGCGTAGATCCCACCCTGTGACGCGGATGCTGTTGCTGTTGCCGTTGATGGCGTCGACCACCGATGAAACAACGCTGTGACCAGCTGCGGGTGGTTTGTTTCTGTCAGCACAAGGAGAACACTCTCGCGATGGCGCGGCTTCCACGCCACGTGTCGAGTGGCATCAGCCAGCATCAGCGGCACCACCTCCTCTACGACCGTGCTGGCCAGTACCCCACTCAAGCAATGTGACTCCTGTCCCAGCTGCGAGAGGAGTAAGTCGACTGCCGTGTGGTAGAGGGCGGTGGTGGAGAGGGGGCTCGTGGCGATCTGCTCTGTCAGCTCGACACTTGACTTCCAGCCACCACCACGCAGAGCAGCAAGGAGAACAAGCTTATACGTTTCGGCGAGAGGGACGCAGTCGCTGTGCAGGGCGCCCAACAGCAGCCGCATGGCGTGCTCCCATCTACCGCGCTGAACCGTCCGAGCAATGACTTGGTGCACCTCTACAGGAGATGGCTGGATATCGAGGGGGGATGGCGAGGGAGAGTCCGAGTGATGATGCACACTGGAAACGGCAGACGATGCGGAGTCGGCCGTGTCTGCGTGCGAAGATGCTGCTTGGGTAGGCCCCGTGCTGCCTGCATAGGTGCGCTGAGATGGCCAATGCGCAAAGCTGAGAGAGGGGCGCTGCAGCCGTCTACGCGAGGAAGAGCATGACGGCGCAGCACGGCGCAGAAAGAAAGAGAGTTGAGGCGGCATGGGGATCTACGAAGGCGACGTGCGTTCGCGCCCCTCTGTTGGTTTTTAGAAGCCCCCCCCTCCTTTCTAGGAAATGTTAGTGGGACTTCGTTTTTTCGTTGGCAGTTGTACCAAAAATGGGCGTCGCAGTCTGCGCGCGCTTTCCCTTTTTAATGAAAGCTCAGGTATTCTTTTAGAGCTGTTCTGTGGCTCTCAGCGCCTTCTACGGTGAGCAGCCACACAGCGATTAGAAAGGTGCTTGGGGTGCGTGTGCACGTGGTGGGAGAAAGAGCAGCAGCAAGAGAATCGGGAGAAAGAACAGAAGGCTGCGCGGCAGGTGGGGAACTCCGCCCAAAGGAACGCATCATGGAAGATCTCCACGGGGAGAGAAGCGCTGCGGTTGGAGTACAGCGGGCAGCACCCACAGTTAGAGAGCATGTCTGGCCTTTGATCAGGCTGACAGCCCTCGACGGGCCTTCTTGTTTCACTACCAAACTTCATAAAGCACTTTCACTTCTTTCAGCTTTCTCTTTATGTTTTGTTGTCAAACTACAGCACCACTTCATCGACGTTTGCTTGCTGTGATAGTGATGAAGGCACCTCATCGCCGGTGCGAAGAGCGCCCCCTGCCGCCATGATAGCCTCGTGCAGTTGCCGATTCTCCCTGTCTATCTTCACCTCTGAGATCACCCGCAGCTCATCACGTATCTGACGCAGCGATCGTATGTGCGTCTCCAGTTGTGCCATCTTCACCTCCAGCTCTTCTCGCTCTCGCTTCAGCGCAGTAAGCAGAGGCCCCACCGTTTCCTGCCGATACAGCAACAAGTCTAGCAGCAGCGCTCTGTAGTCCTCGGTGGTTGGCGGTGTCGGCGGTTCAGCAGAAGAGGAGGAGTCAGCGACGGGCTGCTCAGCGTGTGTGGGTGCGGTTGATATACTTTTATGGAGCAGGCGGTGGAGGGCGGGGGCACTGGCGGTAGCCGCGCCATATCTTAAGGCGGAAAGGCTACCAAACGCGGTCCAGCGTCGCATTCCTATAAATCGAGAGGGAGAGATACACATGCAAGGGGCAAACAAAGTGGTGAGCAGTTGAATGCCGCTCGCTCGAGCGAGCTCGTCGCATACAACAGGATCCTTTGAGAAGACCTTCACCAGCGGCATGAATTGCATGCTTTGATCCTCCAAAAGGTCAGCCGTGCGAGCTTTGCACAGCGAGACACAGCACAATCAAAATCGAGGTTGTGTGTACTTGAATCTCATCACTTGCTCTGGTTTAAGCTTTCCATTTTGTGGTTGCAGTGAGAGATGCATGGTGACGCAGACAGCAGAGGACAGTGTTGATCGTCCATTACTTTATCTTATGCTTACCAGCCGAAAGGCACCTGAAGTTTACAACTCCACACATCGATGGAAGGTGGACATGAGCGCAGGCCCACGCGCACCAATGACGCATACAGCAATGCAGCCTAATCGGCAGAAGGTGGAGACACCTCGTAGGTGTACACGCGGTATATGTCGCTGTCTCCCAGAAAGCGGTACTTCACATTTGTGCCCCAGCTGAAGGTGTGCTTCTCATTCTTTGTGGTGTAGTGCAGACGGTAGTACGGAATTTCCCACGTCATTTGCACAAAGAGACGGTAGCTGCTCGAGCCCGCGTCCCCCTCTACACATTTGCTGACTTCCATTAGCATGCGATCAATGTCTTTGTCCATGTCTTCGTTGGATTTGTCCGCTTGCAACGCGTCCATCGTGCCCTTGTCAATGACGACATCGAAGTACGGACCATGTTGCGCTCGCACACCGGCCAGATCGCGCATGTCGGCTACCTCCCAGTGCACATCAGTCAGGGTGTGCGAAGGGCTGTATCTGGCCTTCATGTTTTGAATCACCACAGCGGAGTAGTCGATGGCAACTTGCACCAGTCGATAGGGGCGACGCTCTGCATCGGGGTAGCGGGACTCGTATGCCGCTCTGATGTCAGCGCACAGAGTGGAGTTGCCGGTACCGAGATGCAGCACCCTTATGGTGTTGTCGTACGAAGGTGAGGACGATGAACAGCGTGAGTTGCAGACGGCCTCGATGGCGTCGAAGGATGCGACGACGCAGGCAGGGTAGACAGAGGGGAACCAGTCGTAGTGCTCCTCCGCGGTGTAGCGCTGATCCCAGTACTCCTGTTTGCTGTAATCCGCGTTAGCACACGGGTCCATGTTCTGACACTACTGTACGAGCTGAGTGTGATTGCCTGCACAAGCACTATTTCTTTATGATGGGAATGATATCAAGTGTGATTGACATGAGAATCGACAAGGAAACGCAACTGTGGCGAAGACCATAAAAAACAAAAAAGAAAGGCGGAGTACGCCGCACCGTGCGATGAAAGCGATGCGTCCATTGCAGGACAGAAGGATAAGTTTTTATACCGTTTTGATCAGCACTATGTGTATGGAGTTGTGCGTTTGCGCGTGCATTAACTTTCACCTCTCCCGTCTTCATACTGTGTGCCACAAGCCACTCTTACGGTGCTGCATCGAAGAGGGCAGTGTCAACAACATTATCCGTGATAAGCAGCGGTGAATCAGAAAACCACACGCGTGCACACACACGCACACACAGAAACGCAAAGCATCATTCTTCCACTACCCGTAAGGTATTTGGCTACGGTTTTCCATCAATTTACCGAGTTATTGATTACCGGAAGAACGCATCTTCACATCTACTATACGAGAAAGGCATCACATCTTCAAGGGCAGATGGTGAGCAAGACGGATCAAAGCCTGAGGACGTGCCGTTCCGTCCTTTGCCAGCACCGTCCGTTTCTTCGATACATTCTTCGGAAGGTCATCCATTGCACCATCCAACAAAAAACGTTGGCTGCAGCACAAGAAACACAAACACAGACAACCTTACGCATCCATTCATAAAGGTAAGAGTGCCAAAGAGAACGGAGAGAAAACAGAAACAAAGAACAAAGGAAAAGTGAGAAGCACAGCGCAGTGCCCAACGGGCTCATGCGCTTGCAACACAACGACAAGGGGGACTGACCGCGATAGGCCTCCCGCCAGCCCAACGCACTCCGGCTGCGTGCCTTTGTCCTTCCCAAAGATTTACTCTATATTTAGAAATCGAAGTTCTCTGCATTCATGGCCCACGGGAACTTTTTGATGATGGTGGAGGAAAAAATCTTGTTGATCGGCACATCCTGTGCCTTTGCCCACGCACACACGATGCGGGGGTCGATGTAGTTGATCTTGCTGGTGCCCAGCGACACCGCCTTATTGTCGTCCTTCATGCGGATGAGATTCTCCTCGCGATTCTGACGTTCCTGATAGCGGGCAAGCGTCTTCTCAATATCAGTGGGGAATGATCGAATAACCGGCGGGCGCGGCGGCGGCGCTGCTGCTGCCTCTTCCTCTTCCACCTGCGAAAGAACGTCTTTATTCACCAGCCCCTGCGACTGTGCGATGTCAAAAAGTGTCGATTCCTTCTCCGACTCCTCCGAAGACGCAACCGAAGAGGAGGACGAGGAGCGGCTGTCTGACGAGTCGGAGTCAGAGTCCGAGCTGTCGGCGCTGCTACTGTCTTCATCGGACGAAGACGAGGAGGGCGAAGAGGCCGAAGAGGAGGACGGCGCGCGCTCCACTCTGCGGATCTTCGGCGGAGGCGCGGCCACAGTTGCCGCCGGCTTCAATCCGAGCAGCGCATCTTCTTCCTCAGTCGCGTCGGTGGGGCGAGGGTGCGGCGCCTTGACACCAGCCGCTGCCAGTGTGGCAAGGACGGTGGGTGACATCTTCAGCTTCAGCGCCGACACGTTGATGGGAGTCTTCTTAGGCAGCGTAGCCGGAACAGCAGGTGGGGCTGTGGAGGGCATGTGGGAGGGCTGCATGATGATGATGATGACAATCGAAGGCACAAAATGAAAAATAAAATTTCGGCGAAAGCCGCAGTCAAACAAAGTGTGGATCAATGCGCTTGACGTGAGGGTACGCTTTATGCAGACTCGCTTATATATGCACGTATGCAGTACGAAACAAAAACCAGTGATTTCGCTCTGTGCTATCATTTTGGGTGGATGAGTCGGAGAGAAGAGAAGAAAAGATGCCAACATGCGCAGCAAAATACCAAAACAACAACAACAACTCAGCAGCGTGGAGATAGTGAGTGATTACGTGCTTAAATGCCTTTCAGCTCATCGCGGCACCAACGGGCAGTTCTTCGCTCTTCTCCCGTCTACGTTTGGAATGACAAAACCGTTCTGTCCCTCTTCTCTGCCACGAAGGAATGGACAACCGCTCAGTATGGCGCCGCACGGCACGCATGCGTCTCGCGTACGAGAAGTGCGCGAGTGCGACACCTCGTTTCGCCACCGCAGCGCACACCCGCACGGCTTCCTCCTCTTTCAGACGTATTTTTTCTTTCATGAAGGACCTAAAAATGATCTGAGAAAAACGAAACAAAAATACTGCTTACATGCGCCACCGTTGGCTTTGGCAGAGAACAAAGAAAAAATTGTAAACGAGGAAAGAAATGGCCGCACAAGTGGGCCCCCCACACGGAGATGGAACATCTGTTGATCACGCGCCGTCGAGCGACACACTACCCAAAAATAAAAAAAAATAGTGATCGTAAAAGAGAGATAATAATAATGTGAAAATAAATTCCGCATCAGTGTATATAACATGCGGCTGGGTCCGCTAACGTTTCGCTGCGCTTGCTCTACTTTTTCTTTTACATTCAGCAATGATACAGGAAGCAAAACAAGGGTAAAGGAGAGATGAGAGAAACCTTGCAAGCAGTTCGAAAAGCAAAACCGCTGGCAGAGGACAAACAACATAAAACGAAGATGGTAGCCACCCAACGGCTCGCCTTACCACATCGGCATTCACCCCCTTCGCGTATCCCCTGTTTTCAATATAAGGGAAGCAAAGAAAAAAAAAAACAATGAATACCCTTGATAAGGGCTTCAACATCAGCCAACAACAGAGAATAAAAGAAAACAAAAAGGAGAATTGCCAGGGGGAAGGCAAAAAGACACCTAAAGAAGTACAGGTTGTTAATTTGGTTTTCGGGATCACTGTAAAAGAAAAGGAGAAACTGTCTTGTGTGTGTGAGTGTGTGTGTGTGTGTGTGTGTGCAGTGCTCACCTCGCTTTGTCCGGTGCCGATGACGCATTTTTCGTTGCTGTCTTTCTACCACGAGTTCGGTGCTCACAACTTCGTTTCCGTCGTAGCGTCATGGAGCACGCCGTGATTTTTCCCTTTTCTCACTGGTTCTTTTCACTGTGGGTGTTACGTCATGGCGGCTTCCGGTGTATATACAAGCGCGCGTACGAACCCCCGCGTTTAGATCCCTCTCCGGCCCACAAATGAATAGCAACAGTGCACGTGCATGTCTACGGCCGCCCACGCAGCGGTGAGCTTGTTGGGCTCGGTGGAGGCGTGAAGAGCAGCAAAAATGGAAAGGAAACGTTTCGAGCGCATGAAGCTGTGTCGAACACAATACTGCAAAAGCGCACTTCGTAGTTTTCTGGTCCCTACCGCACTTCCGTTTCTACTTTGTGCTCTTCTGCAGACTGCTCGCCCTGCTGCGCGCTGGCGTTACCAGAACCACGGCGCGCCGAGCTGCTCCGGTGGCGGGAAAGCAAGGAGGCGAACGGTTCGCTGGTGTTGGTACGATTACTTTTCTGCGCAATGCTCTCCATCAACTTCGCCTGGCGCTGCACCTCGAGGATCTGCCGCCGTGCAGCGGCCTCATAGTAGCGGTCCTTTGAGTGAAGAAAGTGCTCCTGCTGAAGACGCTTGCGCTCGTGGGCCTTCGCCTGTACGTTTGCAGAGGCAACACGCTCCTTCTTCAGCTCCTGCTCCACGTACAAGAGCTGCCTGTTCTCCTGAATAATGGCGGCGCGCTCCTGCGCATCGAGGCGGCGGGCCTCGCGGTCGTGGATGTTCTCGATCATAACGGCCTCGCTCTGCGTCAGCTGGCGCTCCTCTGAAATGCAGTGGCTATATATCTTCACAGCGCTGTAGGGCTGATCTACGGTGGGGCGGCCCAAACCGGCGGAACTGGTAGAGTAGCGGCCTGGTGACGTGCCTCGCGGATAGCTGGCATGTGCGGAGACGCGACGGTAGCCGTCGTTGCCGTAGCCGCCGCTGTCGCTGGCCTTGCGTCGCTCCTGCTCAAGCAGGCGCTGGTGTTGGGCCTCGAACTGACGGCGCATCTTATCATCCTCGTCAGTCGACTGCACCGTGGGGCGCTGCTCCTCCTCAGCCTCCCCAGCCTCTTCTTCCTTCTCCGCCTCTTGAGCTCTTTGCGCCTGCAAGGCAATGCGATAGGCCGGCTTCAGCTCCGCCATGCGGGCCTGGCGGCGCTTCTCGTAGCTGTGGTAACGCAGTTCGGCAACCTCGTTCGCCACCCCGGCACCTTGGAAGCGCTCCTTGGGGTACGGTGCTAGCTCGGACGGGTTGACACCGTGCTGCTCACACACGGCAATGCTACGCGGCGTGTTGACGCCCTCCGGGACAGGGGGTTGCTTCTCAACATTGGCGAGGTTCACCCGATGCACAGGCTTCTTCTTCTTCGGCGCTGCCGGCTTGGCAGCAGCGATCGGTGAGACTCCCGCCTCCTTCTTGGCGCTCCTCGCCCGCTTCGTCTTCTGTGCCTTCGCGTCAAATTGAGGCATAGCATTCAGATGCGACAGCGGCGGTGCGGCGGCCGCTGCTGCGTGGCCATCATGGGCAGCAGCAGCCTCCTCCTCCGTAAACGGGGCTGAGCGGTTGTTTTCGTCTTCGCTCTCTACGTCTGGCTCAACGTGATAGGCGGCGTCGGAGTCGTCGGATTGATTGCAGGTCTTCCGCAGCAGTGCCGTTTCCTCGGCAGCTTCGTTGTGATGCCCCACTTCGTAAAGGTGCTCTTCTTCCTCGAACTGCTCCTCCGCGGCGTGGGCCTCGTCCTGCAACTCAGGGTGCACCTGGGGGCGTGACGGACGCCGCTTCACAATAGCCTCTTCAGAGCTCATTTGTCGTAGTTGGTGCTGGTGTGTGAAAGATTCGTTAAATTCAAGCGTTTCCTCCGAAGGTGAATTTGCGAGCAGGTGATACAATCTGCTTTGTGTGCTTAAAAACAGCAACAACAACAGCAAAAAAGTTTCGGCACGGTAAAGCTATCTACTCGATAAAAACAAAACAAAAACACGGTAATGGAAGCACCTGGGAATTTACTCTCATAAGTGTAAATGAATATATATATATATATATATATATATATATATATATATGGTGCCGTGAAGCAAGGACCTGCACCGCACCGCTATTTGATTTAGTTGGTCGAGATGGGTAGAGTTCGTTATGTATATCTGCGATCCGTGGCGAACACCAAAAGAAGGGGGGAAGGGAAAACGAAGGTTACATGAAGAAGAATAGCTATTATATATATATGTGTGTGTGTGTGCTTACTAAACGCAAACACACAACCGCTGTTGGCTTTGTGGCACTGCTCATATCGCAACAGACAAATACCGAAGGCCACCAGTTGTGGCGAGACGCGTAAATGCACTTGCAATGTTGGATATCACATGGTATCCGCCACGGAAACAAAAGGGCGAGCCTTCCTACCGCTTCCTTCTCTGCATAAACCGCGAGGGTAATCAGCATCTCGAGCTCTTTTTTGTAACTTTGTTTTCCATTTGTATGTTTAATGACCAGCGCGTGAAGGCTGCATCGCGCATAGCCACCCACAGCAACCCACGAAATACGACACGCATAGAATACAAAAAATACACCTGTGTAAACACAACTTCAGCGTTGCGGCGTCACTTTGACTGAAAGCTTCCTCTCGGGAAAAAGACGGAGAGCTCTACTGCGACTTGCCTCCGGATTCAACCGAGGCTCCTGCAGCTACCGCTTCTAACGCTTCTGCTTCCGTTAACGCCTCCATCGCTGCAGAAGCGCTGACGGCGAGCACATTTTTATATCCCCATCTTCGCAGGGCTGCGCACGCGTTCACCGCCCGCTGCGACTCTGACGCTACAACAAACATCTCCGCCCGGCTTTTGTGGGAGGGCAGAATGGGCCCAGCTGCACCCGACAAGATATCGTGGGGGTGCAATGCCACCACCGCAGAACTGACGATTGGTTGCTGTCGTCGCTCCGCCTCGCTGCGGACGTCAATGACAACTGCACCAGCAGAGAGACCGCCATTGGCTGCAATGAGTTTGCGGACTGCCTCAGAGGACACATTGTGCTGCAATGATGCGTATGCGTCTAACCCGCACTGCGGGTCTAAAGCTGCGTATCCCTTCGACATGTACAGAGTGCCGTACCTCTTGTTCAGATTAGACACCCTCCAGGCTGTCTTGGGGATCCACTGCGCCATGGCTGATCGGTGCCGCTGGCTTCAAGAATTTCTCAACTAAGAATGCGCACACGTGGAGACGACTCTAGCTGAGCTTCGAAGGAGGAGGAATAAAGCAAGCACGCCCACGCAAAGTATCGGGTTTCAGCGACAAAAACGGCTGCTCGGTTTAGCAACGCTCCCAATTCCAGATGCGCAATCGTGGAGTACAACGAAGCGAGGCGCAGTTGTGTGCCCGGGGTGTGGGAGGGCAATCAAGCATGCGGGTGCTTAAGGCAGAAGAGGAAACAAAGGTGCTCGAGTGGGTACTGAGAAACACGCGCTTGCTGAGGTTAAACTAGCATGGTGAGTCGACAGGCCTGTCGGCGTTGCACTTCTGGCAAGCACTGTGTAGCCCTCATTCCAAGCGTAGAGCTGCCTGAAACTGCAAAGCAAATGACCTTTCTTGCTTTCTTCACTTTAAATACGCAGACTTCACCGCAATTGTGCTGCAAAGCACATAAGATTGTCCGCATCAGACGTGACCTCTCTATGGGCTGCAAATGCAACACAGGAAGAAGTATTGGGGTGCATTGAGTGCTCTGCTTTAGAAAATCATGCATTTATGACGACTACATGTACGCAGTTTTGACATGGTAAAAAAGGGAAAAAGGGCCTCATTCAACTGATCAAAACATTACTGTAAAATATATATGTGCACTTTTTCTCACGTTTAGGCCTTTATTTTGGCTTTGAGAGGCGGCACGAAGAGACACCGCGACAGTTGCACCAACGCAGAAAGGCTGCTCTACACCTCGCGTGAGGAGATTCGCCGCCTCACCTGGTGCATCTCAAAAATTCCTTCTGTTTCTTTTTCTTTTGATTTTCAAGAAACAAGCCGACAAAAAAAATAAGTAACGCAGTGCAGTGGTCGCATCGCGGTGCACTGAACCAGGCGTTTGTTAGTGTATGCGTCCATCCTACCCCAAAAGAAAAGACGCGGTAGATCGCAAAAAGTAGAGGGCTGAGTAGCCCACGAAAGTAATAACAACGAAAAGATGAGCAAGAATGCATGAATTCCATCACGGAACGGCCGTGCAGCTATGCGAAAAAGGCGCCACACAGTTCCTGACTTCCGTAGAATACGGAGATACCTCCTTCTTTTCATTGATGAAGCGATGCAAGCATCATGGCGCGTAGCGCTGCTTCGCCAGACGCACAAGGCAGTGCAACCCTGAGAAATGCACCGAATATATATGATAAAATGTTCGATACTTGCGAGGCACCTTTCTTTCTTCCTCGCTGACTTCTCACAGCTGTGGAAAAATAAAGACACTCGAAATATGAAAAAAAAAGCAAAGGAAGGAAAAAGCGTTGTGGCAGAAGCACACCATCCTTTTTACGCGAAGGCAACGCGACGTGGTGGTGCGGTTCTGGGGCTTGCTGCTTTCGGTTTGGGCATACAAGTACAACAGCAGCACGAAGAAGGGCAGAGGACAGAAAATAACCAAGGATCGAAGGAAAGAAGCGCATAGGAGTTTGGGCTGATCGTGAAGTGAGGAACGACGTTGACTTGTCTCTTCTCAGGCTTCCTAGTCAAACTCCATGTGCAAGGGTGGTGAGATCACAATAGCTGTAGAGCGAATTTTCTCAGGTAGAAAAGGCAAACAAAGGAAAACGACAACAATTTTTTTATGGAGGGGGGAGCAGGGGCTGGGGGCCAGCAAGAGGGTAGGGAATAAAAAAATAAAGAGGAAAAAAACAAGCGAAGTGCAGGGTGCTTACAAAAAAAAGGAACTGTCCTCCTCTGATTCATCGCGAAGTACGGGAAGGGAAACCGCGTCGTCAAGCTCTTCGATCAAGACACCACACTACGGTATGTATGTTGTATCAATTGTTTCACAGCCTCATCGCTCTTCGCCTCCAACTTTATATTTATGCGCGTGTGTGTGTAGAACAGCAGCGAAACAACGGGAAAGCAGTGAAAACAACAACGGTATATTAAAAAAAAAAACAAGAAAAAATCTCGAAGACAAAACAAAGCAAAAAAAAGCGTAACGACGATGTCGAATTGTAGAAGGATTAACAGTTTTAATGAAATTACATAAAAGGACACAAAAAGAAGAGGCTGAAGGCACAAAAAGATTTCCCACCTTCGCATCTTCTCGTCTAGTGGCAGGGCACTCAATAGAAACAGCAGATCAGAACGGCGGCGAGAAGAATTGACTCAAGTGCAACACTCTTTTATGGAAGTATGCGTTTTTGTTTTAGAATGCGTTCGAAGATTAAGGGG
Source organism: Leptomonas seymouri (assembly GCA_001299535.1). Lineage (NCBI taxonomy): Eukaryota > Euglenozoa > Kinetoplastea > Trypanosomatida > Trypanosomatidae > Leptomonas > Leptomonas seymouri. The sequence continues at coordinate 26,360 of LJSK01000242.1, forward strand.
GGAAAATACTTTGCGGTGCTCCGTTTTTCTCTTGAACGTACGACTTATCTTTGGGACGAAACCTGGAAAGAAGAGTTCGCTTGTCTGCATTAAAAGGTCGTCACCGTCGCCTACACGTTTACCACAATCTCCCACAGAAGATCCTCCCTGCTACCTTTATGAATAGGCTCCTGGGCGTTGAGGGCTAAGCAGCTCGGTACTGGTGCCCGCCCCCTCCCCCCCGCTGCCACCCCTCCCTTTTGATACTCTTCACCTACTCCCACACATATTCGTACCTTCGCGAACTCATTGGGCAGTAGTCTTTAGAAAAAAAAAGTAGGGCTCTCTTTTCGATGACTCAACAAATCACATATGTATCCATGCTAACCCCCAATACTGGGCAAAATTGACGTCCGGAAGGTGCAAGAGAAGCTGGGGCACGCTTACATATGTATAGATAGAAGATGTGAAATGAAAAGAAGCGCATCTTAGCAAAGACAAAACAAAAAAGGGGAAAAGTAGATCGCTTGTAAAATGAACATGGACAGAGCGGTGATCGCCGACGTACGCTATCAGGGTTGTTTTGCAGTGTTTTGTTGGTTGGAGAGAACCTAAAAAAAATAAACCGTGAAGTGCCTCTCCTTATTTCTTGAGATGTATCCGTTAAGATAAAATACTTGTTTTTGCGTGCGTGCGTGTTCGAACGGCCCCACTCAGCGGTGTTTTGGGGTCAGTAGGTCGACTAGTTTGGGGTTGACAGACGTTGCACGACAGGCGGCATCACTGGGGTTCACCTCCACCCCAAGTTTCCGCATGATGGCACACTGCGACGGCAGAAGAGCGCACTTTGCCTTGGCCAGTGCTTTCAGCGAGTCCACATCTCTAGCCTCAATGAGTGAGACCACGAGCGGGTAGACAGAAGAGGAACGGACGTAGCGCAGAGTGGTCTCGCTGAGGATGATGTCGCGGTAGAGGTCAGCGGCGTTCTTGGGCGTATTCTTTGCCTGCAGCGCCTTAATGGTCCCCAGGCTCTCGGCGTCCTGCAGCACTTTGGACAGCTGGCGGCACATGTGGATGTGGCCGCAGTCTTTCGTCCACTTGCACTTCCCATCCATGTTCAGGTGGCACACGTGCTTTTTCCACGATATCACGTAGGCTCCATTTATGTACGGGAGCGTCTCCAGACCAACCGTGAGGCTCAGATTGAGAAGGTAGACGCTGATGAGGTACGGTTTGTCGCCGTCCTGGGGGAAGCGGGAGACGTCGTCGAGGCTCAGCATGAAGATGCGACCCACCAGGTGCGGGACACAGTTCGACCCTAGCATTTCCTGCGAATAGTAGCAGTTGTGCATACCGCAGCAAAGGGATTCGGTGGTGGCGCGGCACTGCTGCAAATACTGTGGTGACACGTGGAAGCAGCGGCAGCGAGCACCATCCGCGCAGCCGAGGCCCTGGGAGTGCAGCAGGCACACGGAACTCTTGCAGGGGCGGGTGCTACTCGTGGTCACGTCGTTGTCGTAGAGGCTGATACCCATGGTAGGTTCGCACACGCACGACGGTGGGACAGGGATCCGCTGGAGGGACGGGTGCAACTGGTCCACCATTGCAAAGCCCCACGTGCCTACGTCATGCTGCGGGCGCGAGCGGACGGAGTTCGCGGAGCGGCCGTTACTCAGCTGAGAGGTGCTTTCGCCTCCCGAGCTGCACGATTGGGTGGAAAGCGAGTTGCCGCTGCCGGAGTGGGACAGCTTCATGTTACAGGTGGTACTGGGTGCATCGAAGGCAGCGCAGCAGGCGGCCTGGGAGGGTGCGGCGGCGTCACCGGCGGTGTGCGTCGGAGGCGTAGCAGGAGCGGAAACACTCGCATGCGGATCCATGACCAAGTACATTGATGTTACAGAGTGACCGACGTACATGCTGACCTGATGTGCTGTGTTTCCTGTGCTCGCCATCATGACTGGTGCGCTGCCGTACGCGCCAACCACGCCCCCGTAGCCTTGAACAGGGTACGAAACGCTGGCACTCGGATAGTAGGCCTGAGAGTACAAGAGCGTCATTGGCATGCCGTTCGTCGACTGCTGCCGTATAGAGTAGGGTGAGAACATCGTCTCGGGTACGATGGGGCTGAATTGGACCGTCGAGGGGTTGAACCTTGATTTGTGTACGAGGGCTGCGATTCGAGAAGCTGACGGTGTTTAGGACAGATAAAGGGAAAAGAAAAGAAGAGCCGGAGAATGAGGATGGTATGCTGTAGAAAGGGAAACAACAGAGAAGTGTGGCGCAATCAGCTTCACCTCCCTTGAAAAAAAAATTAGTTGCTCTTAAGAAATCCAGTGCACGAATTCATGGTGGCGGCTAAGAGAGAACACTACATTTAACGAAGAAGAGGCTAGCCAACACGTAAGCAAAAGGCATCGCCTGTAAATCTCACTGTTACCTCGTGCCTCTTTTTCTCCTCAATAATCTAGTACTTTGATCCGTGTGGAGCGAAACAACAGCATAGCTCTTCAGCACACCTGGAAGACCGCGGCTGCAGAAAACTTCTCAACGGCATAATTATGATAACGAAAGTGCAAAGTCATGTACTCGCTTCTCACAACGGCGTGACAGGAGTGATGGAGGTGGCAGCAGAAGCAGCAGCCATTTCTTCGCGCTGGCTCAGTCTATGGAGTCCGCTCTCGATCACACGAAAGCGGTTTACAATAATGTCAGCCTGCAGTGCAATCTCCTCAGTTTTCTTACTGGTCACCTCCTGCTTCCGCAAAAAGTCGTAGTGGAAGAGGGCAGCAGAGACGGACGCGGTGGCAAACCCACCAACGAGAAAGCCGGCAATCCGCGGACCCATTTTCTACTTGGCTGACTTTATTACCATGAAAATCCTTTTCTGGCAAATGTCCACTTTTGTGCGATTTCGAATTACACGAGTTCTCGAGCTCCACTTGCTACGCAAGGTGAAAGTGCTTTTTGAAGTTGTTAAAGTTTTGGAGGGCTCCTCAAAAGAAGATGTTGGGAGGAGAGGGAGGGCTTGCGTGTTGAAAGACACGGCCAAGCACCGCACATACAGCACTACCACAGAAGAGCACCTCCTTTCAGCACAAGAGCGCTTTTCTCGCAACGTAGCTTGACGCACACACCACGAGTGTAGAAAAACGGCTTTCGGTTCGAATCACCACACCTCACTGGAAGTGGATGAAGTTTACCGAGTTTCACAAATCCCTTTGAGGCTCACCTCTCTACTCCCCCGCAGTGCTCAGAGCATCCGTTACTTCTTGTTTGCCAACTAGCGTTAAAACAACAAGTTTTGAGTTTTGAATTGCTGAAACTGTAAAAGAAAGTAGTTGTATAAGAGAAAGGAATCTGGGAGAACGGCAAAGATAGCAAAAAAAGAAAAAGGTAAAGAAAAAACTACGTGCGTTGTACAGACGACACAAGACGCGCAAAAATACAGGAGAAGGGCACCTGCAACGTCAACAAAGTGGCCTCCCCTTTTTGTCTTAAAAAAAAAAACTGCGGGTACTTCCCACACCAAACCTACTCACCCATTCACGTATATGTGTATGTGTGGGTATCTGTATGCTTGTGTGTGTGTGTGTGTATGTGTGTATGTGTTCAACGCCTTCCCTTATTTCGATGCTTGCTTCTTGTCTTTCTTAGGTGCCTTTTCTGCCATCGCACACGTGTGGTGGCAAAAACGCGAGCAATCAGCGACAAAAAACGCTAAAGCGGGAGAACACGTTGAGAGGAAGTGAAAACACGCGCGCATCATTCCCAAGCTCGTGTAAAACTACGGTACTAAGCGGTGCCGAACACTTGAGGTGCGGCTGTCAGTGTTCACAGGAAGCCGAATGGGTGAGTTACGCTGACACGGCGCCATCGCCTCAAAGGTGGTTCCATCTTTCGTCGACACAGGACTCTGCGTTTTGTCGTCTGCGGTGCTCTCGTGCTCCATGGCGTTGAGAGCCTCCTCACGCGAGCAGTACATCTCCATCAGAAAAAGGATAAAGCCGTCGGTGTGGTCGATCTCATCAGCAATACGGTTAGAGAAGGAGCCGCCGGGCAAGCGGCTCACAATGATCTCCGCCGATGACGGCGCCTCCTCCGTTTCCAAGATGAGGAGACCCATCTCCGCACAGTCGGCACCGTTGCAGTCCTCGCCATATACTTTGCGAGCGTAGGGCGCGATGTACCGCGGATCCAGCTGCAGGGCAAGAAACAGCAGCTGCCCCACAAAGCTCTTGGCCGTCTCGCCGGCCCGCTCACACTTATCGTAGAGACGAAGGAAGGAGAAGTAGTGCTCCGACCTGCCCAGACGCTGACCAGAATTGCTGCCCATCAAGATCGACTGCTGGGCTTGGGACTGCGACGGCTGGATGGGGGGCGCGTCATCCCGCCTCGTGGCGCTCATCAGTTCGGAAGCGGAACTGACGCTGCTGAAGGAGTCCGCGCGCATCATCCCCGGCACCGTCCCGCTTGAGCGTGCCGGTGAGGCATTGAGGATGGCGCCTCTGGACGCCTTGCGGTCCACGCTATTCGCATGTGTCGCTACCTTCTTCAAGATCTCCATCACGGAAACAGAACTGGTGGACCACAGCGAGTGCGAGCTCTCGACCAGCGCGCCGATGGAGCGCTCTCCGACTGCGACTCCGCGGGTGTCGGTGTTCCCCTCCAGGCGGTCACGCAGGTCGATCGGGACGAGGGCGAGGGCCACCGTCGTGATGGGCCGCACCACCACATTGATGTAGTCAGCCAAGATAGGAAAAGCCTCCCGTGACGTGATGTGTGGGATGGTGGCGGGGATGGAATTGCGCTGCGCTTCGCACTCCTCGCGGTGATACTCGGAGAGTAGCCACGCGCCCATGCGGCAGAACTGCGCTTGCGAACGAAACGCGAAGCTGTTGCGTGACATGATGAGAAGCGCCGCCATCAACTTCGGCGCATCCGCGTCGGTGACGTGGCCGCGCTGTGCGATGTCCTGCAACGCCGTCATCAGCGCAGGCCGGCAGCGCGGTGCCGCGCTCAGTACCACGTCATACAGCGCCTCCTTTAGAAGATGGGCACCATCGATCGGGCTCGGATCTTCGTGGAAGAAAAGATAGTCGTCCCGCATTAGGATGCTTGTCATCACGAGCAGCGAAGCGTGCTCGGCAATCGCGACATCGCCAAAGACGGAGGCCAGAGGGTGGTCCAAGGCAACGAGAAGCGCGTCTGTCGCGCCGGGATGCGCAACGTCGACGGAAAGAACAGCCAAGAAGCAAGTAGCAATTTCTTCATCAGTGAAGAGGAAGTTGACCGACGGTTCTCTAAAAAAGAGAGACATCATCTGCAGCGCATCGGCCGCGTGTGTGGAGTTGTGATACCGATTGTCTGTAGGATAGTAGGTGAAGAGCTCGCTTAGGAAGTGAAAGAACTTCTCTGCGTTGATATTCAGTATCGTGAAGAAGGAGAAGTTTGCAAACACACTGCAGCACACTGACAGAAACAGCCGCTCCTTGTCCTGCATGATGCTTCCATCGTGCTCACGCACGTTTGTCACGTCAAACTCCATTTCCTCGACCTCCTCAATGTACCGAAGCGTCTGCAACGCAATTTTGTTGAGTGCATCAAAGACCTCCTTGGGATTCTGAAGTGCCGGCGTGTCACGCTGCACGGATGTGCTGTGGGCAGACAGAAGAAGGGCGCCCGGCAGTTTGGAGGACGAGATGTCAAAGTGCCTTGCACGCATTCGCATCGCGGCATTTCCAGAGAGAAAGAAATGCAACGGCGCATTTCCGCTAGTGAAGTGCTCAAAGAACTGGTGTGCGCAGCTTTTCACAGGCGCGCGGATCGGACTCGATGGCTCCGCTAATCGCTTCGTCTCACGGAGACATCCCATTGCAGTGGCTAGCTTTTCTTTCAGATGTGCAGGCAGTGCTGGATCGTCTTTCACTGTGGCAAGAAGCTCATAAGGATTTGCCTTTGAGTCGCAGCTGCGGCCTACGGGGAAACGCTTCGCCGCCGTGTGACAAGGAAGATGTGCCATTTCCTCTATTCTAAACTCTTTCGTCTCCTCACGCGGCCCGCGCGCACCGTCAGTTTCTTAATCACTTTATCCTGGTATTCTAACGTTGATACACGGTGTCGCCAACAAGAAGACACCACAAAACTTGACCGTATCACAGTGACAGAATGGTGGCGTGGTGTGGTGTGGGTTGTTAGAACGGAGAGAGCAGCAACAGATAGATAGGGAAGGTAAATGGGTGGCTGGGAAGTGCAATCGGCATACTCAGAACTAAGATGTCAGCAGCAAGACAGTAAGCACACAAGGTCATAGAGCTCTTTGGCGGCACCGGAGCTGCAGGCAGCAAGTGCTGACTTCAAACAACGCACGCGCACTCGAAAAGCCGTTCAACACGACCAGAAAATGAAGGCCTGAAAAACCGTAAGCTACAGAGCAGAAGCCCAAGCATTTTCTTCTCTACTACTGCTGCACTTTGAAATAAAACAGAAGTCGATGACACTCAGCGATAATTGTGCCACCAGTGCACAAAAGTCGAGCCTCTAGCGCATTCAAAAAGCGCTATCGAGCTGGAGGAATAGATAAACTGCTCAGGAGTCCTTATTCAATGAGGGGAGGGTGAGAGCAATTACACAGTACCGCAGGCACGTGATAGTAACAGTGGCAACAAGATTTATGTTTCCTCTAGTGTCACTGCAAAAATTCCGGAGCTACTTGCATCCATGTAGTTACAGAGGTGCTCCCTGCGGACCAAAAAGTACTCAGCAACGTAGTTAATCTTGCATGAGCTTTTGCAGCTGCTCGCTCAGCTGGGGCGACAAATACAGCTCGGCCAATACAACCTTCAAAAAGGTAGAAAAGAAAAAAAGAATCACATGTGCACGACAAAGAAGGAGAAGGCGTCGCTCAGGATAGCAGTGAGCAGTTAGACAGGGAAGCCCATGGAGCCGAGCCCAGATATGCGCTGGCACACCTCCGCCGCCACGCCTTACTCTTTTATGAAAATCGCGTCCTTCGGGGTGTCGGGGAGCGTGTACGCCATACATCTGCTGAGGATGTTCACCATGCCCAGCGACAGCACACACTTGGGTCCAAAGAGGGGGATCTCCTTTGCGTACGGAACGGCGGAAAAGAGCTTCGCAGAGTCAGGGTGGATGTATCCAGGCTCATCGTTTGTCAGCTGCCAGGCCAAAGTCGGCATGACGACTTTGTCCTTTCTCACAACACATCTCCTTTCATACTAAGCACAGAAAAGAATCCGCTGAAGAAAATAATAACAGATTTCGTTATTTGAGTCAAGGTCAAGGCTTTTCCTTGGGAGACTTTGGCAAGAGTGGAGTACAGTCAGGAGCAATAATGGGAATGGAAGGAGGCAAGATGCCCCAGAAAAAAACTACGACAAAGTTGCAGGAAAGGAGAGAGAAAAAAAAGATGAGTCTGTGTAATGTTGAGCACACGTTCACATATGAGAAAATTGCACTTTGCGCTGCTGCTATTCAGTTGGGAAACACGCCGCATTGCTACCAAAATATACGCTCTGGCTTTGAAAAAACGCAGTATTGCCGTCTTTGCTTTAGTGTAGGTACCTCTCCATGACGCAAGAAGCAATCTCATTATGTACTGGAAAACGCAAAAAAAAAGAATCTCAATTATTGGAATTAGGTGAGACATTTTATCGACGCTGACAGTCAAACGCCACCTGGAAACCACGCCTTTCTCTTGTCCACAGTGTATCCCTCCGCTACATCACTCTCCCTTTTCAAGGAGTAAGACGACCGGAAGCATACATATATATATATATATATTATATATATAGCAAAACAACCACAAATCGATGCAGCTTTTGCTCACTGTGTACGGTGCGCATTAATGCCCCTAGACACCCACTTCATAAATTCATCGATGAAGATCACAGGCATGCTGAGCACCAGCACTGTCTTCCAATCTGTGAAGTCTGTCGGGATTAGCACTTCCCACGGATGAGCGGATGCGACAACTTCAGGGTCCACTCCCAGCGGCATAATTTCAAAGATGTTAGCGAAGAAGGGAATGTACATGATCGTGAGGTGCAGCGCAATGGACGATGCGATGGCTGCAATGAGCCACTTGTTGGTTGAAGGGCGAGTGACTACCAACGACTGATTCTCGCTAAGGGCGTTCAGTGCATTCAACATTTCAACAACAACGAGAATAGAAAGAGCAATTGCGCGTGCGGATTCAGGGTTGGCAAGAACAACGCACTTCGCGTCTTGCATGTCCGTGCACGTTGTGAAGGACGCAATGTCACTCCAGGTGAACCCATTTGTAACGAACCACCACACAAACCCAGCAACCGTGGCGAGACCGACATACACGCCGATCACCATGTAGCGGAAGAACATCCAGCCGTCCACAATGGGCTCATCAACGTGTCGAGGTGCCTGCTCCATGATGTCGGGGTCCGGCTCGTTAAATCCCAGTGCAGTGGCGGGCAGGCCGTCCGTAACAAGATTTACCCATAGCAGCTGAATCGGCGACAGAGCTTCTGGTAAGCCGCAGAGGCCTGTTGCCAGGACGCACGCGACCTCACCGATGTTGCTGCTGATGAGGTAGCGAATGAACTGCTTGGTATTGTTGAAAATGGTCCGCCCTTCGCGAATCGCCTTCACCACCGTGGCGAAGTTATCGTCTGCGAGCACCATCTTGCTCGCCGCCTTCGCTACCTCTGTGCCTGAGCCCATGGCAATTCCAATGTCAGCCTTCTTCAGAGCAGGGGAATCATTGACGCCGTCACCGGTCATCGCGCAGATGAGCTTTTCGTCTTGCAGCAGGTTCACCAACTGCATCTTGTGTGACGGGTCTGTGCGACTGAACAGCACGGCGTTGTGCACGGCGATGCGTTTCTCCGCAGGAGACATCCGATCGAGCTCCTCGCCAGTGAAGCTGAGACCCTCTGTTGTGCCACGGGAGAGCAACCCAATCTTGCGGCAAACTGCCTCTGCAGTCTCCTTTTTATCGCCTGTGATGACAATGACGCGGATACCGGCAGTGCGGCACTTTGCTACAGCATCCGCAACTTCCTGCCTCGGCGGGTCAAGCATACCGCAGAAACCGACAAAAGTGAGGTCGCTCTCCACGGACTCAAACTTGGCAGGATCTGACAAATTTAGCTTCGCGAAATCCGTTATGGGACGGAAGGCAAACGCGATGCATCGAAGAGCTTCTTCAGCGCCAGACATGCGGTTAATCATCTCTGTTATCATTATCGCTAACTTCCGGTTAAGTGGGATGATTTGTCCATTCGATAGCAGCACGCGGCAGCAGCGCTCCAGGATCTTTTCCGGCGCGCCTTTGACAAAGAGAGTGTGCACGCGTGTGTCTTGTGCAGAGGTGCAACACGCGCTCATGGACTTGCGTGAGCGAGTGAACTCGAGTGTAGCGTCCTTTCGCCATGCACCCTTCTTCGCCACTCTGTACTGGTCCAAAGGCAGCACGGCGGCGACGCCGGCGGTATGTGCATTGTTCTGCACCAGCTTCTCGCTCATCGTGAGAAGAGCAGCTTCCGTAGCCTCACCGATTTTCTCGACTTCCCCAGACGACGCGTGCACCGTGAGTGAGGCGTCATTGCAAACAACAGCTACTGTCGACAGCATGTCGAGTGCAACATCGTCATCCAACACGTTTCCAGCCAGTGCACCGTTGCGAGAAACGGAACCAGCCACAACGTTAAACTTCGAGTCTTGGATGTCATACGTGCGAAGACTGGAAACGCTTTCCGCGGTCACCACCTTGGCGACAGACATCATGTTCGTGGTGAGCGTTCCAGTTTTGTCAGAGCAAATCACAGTGCAGCGCCCCAGCGTTTCAACACTAGGAAGATTCCGCACAAGCGCATTATGCCGAGCCATTTCGCGTGTGCCGAGTGCTAGGCAGGTTGTGACGACGGCAGGAAGGCCCTCGGGGATGGCAGCCACAGCCAGAGCAACAGCCATTTTTAGGGAATGGATAGTGGGCTGAATATACCGCTCGAACCACCGTTCGTCCTCTGTCGGCGTGTGCGTCTTAAACCAGTGCAGCATATTGATCGCAAATACCAGCAGACAGATGTAGCCGATAACTCTAGAGAGCAGCACCCCAAACTCATCCAGTTTCAATTGTAGTGGAGTCTTTGTCTCCTCCTGCTCACGCATGTCGCGCTCGATCGCGCCTATTTCGGTTGAGGTACCGGTACGGACAACGATACCACGAGCTTTGCCGTAGACAACAGCAGTTCCACGGTAGACCATGCTCGCCGGGAAGCGATTGTGCTTTCCGTGAACTGCCTCGGCCTGCTTCATTGCCTCCACGGACTCGCCGTTCAAAATAGACTGATCCACACGCAAAGTGGTGCTCTCCAACGCCACAATACGGATATCGGCAGGAACGCGGTCACCAACAGCAATTTCAACGATATCGCCCGGTACAAGGTTCTCAGCAAGAACCACATGAGCAGCGCCATCTCGGATGGTCACCGCCGTTTCCGGAACAAAGTCCTTCAAAGCATCGATGGCTTGATCGGCACGCTTTTCCTGCCACACACCAACAATCGCGTTGAGTGTGAGAATAAGAAGAATAATAAACGGTTCAACAAAATCTATAAAATTTTTCTCCAAAATTGTGGTGACGAAACTGATCAAAGCTGCCAGCAACAGGATACGAACAAGCGTATCCTCAAACTGTGCCGCAACCAGCTTCCAAAAGGGCGTGGATGGCTCTGCAGGAAACTCATTTTTGCCGAAATGGTGGAGTCGGGCGCTTGCATCAGCTGCACTCAAGCCTGTAGACTCATTAACTGCTAGTTGCTTGCAAATAGCATTTACGTCCATCGCAGACGGATCATCTGGAAGAAGAAGAGCTTTCATTTTTTTCTGTTCTAAAGCACCCCAGATGTGATACAGACCACTTAGAAGACAACAGAAAATTGTCTGATTTATTATGAAAAAAAAAGCGTATGAAATTGACACGAGTCCGACACTTTTCTTGTTAAATGTCAACGCAGAGATGAAAAAGAGGAGCAATAAGAAGCAGACGTCATTTAAGAAATAGATAATGAAGGGGAAGAACTCCAATGACCGTGCACATTACGATCACCCAAGAAAAAAAATTCCTCTCAAAACATAAGCCAATGAACACCCATTGGCAACATGCACAACTATATTCACTATAAAAATTTTTTCTTCATAGCCTTCCATCATTAAAGAGTATTCTTTTTATAATTATTATTCTACGCATAGCGATTTCGAAGCAACCACAACAAGTTGCTCACTTCCCCCTGAAAAGTGAGAGGAGCGACACCCTCTGTGCAACTACATGCAAAACGAAAGCACTTCAAATTCCAAAAAAAAAACGCGATAAAGCCATTTCGGATATTTTTAACAAATACGAAGTTCGCAGAGGCATTACTAGCCATCTTCAAAAAAAATCTTTAAAAAAATCATGACTACTAAAAGGGAAGAAAAGCACAAATATAAAAGCATATAAAAGGGTCACCAGTACACACACAAAAAACCAATAATTCCACCGCTACCGCCACCCAATCACAGACAAGCACAGCACGTAGCTCACATAATGCCGCCACTATTTGCCAACATACTCAAAAAAAAAAAAAAAAATGACGC
>LJSK01000243.1:0-40421 GCA_001299535.1 Leptomonas seymouri
GCCTGATCCTTACCCATGTTTGACTATCTATGCGCGACAACGGCAGACGAAGGCAGTAGACGCAAGTGTGCACCACAACAGGAAAGGCGAAAAACAGGGGAGATGAGCACAGAGAGGCAACGTGAGTAGTGGAGGAAGAAGGGCACACGAAATAGAAGCGACATGTAATATCGGTCATGGCGAGTACAAGGAGCAGCAATACACGGACAGAAAAAACGGCCCCCCTCTGTGTTCCAGCGTCGTCTAGCATTCACCGCCTTGTACCACCTTCATATTGCTATGTGCATTAGCATTTGGAGTAAAAAGCGCTTCAGCGCAGGCACGCTCAAAGGACTCCCTTCGAAGCTTTGGCAGGAGTCTGTACGCCGGAAACAACCAAAAACGGAAGTTAAATTTTCTTTAGTTCATCTGCAATGTGACGCACGCATTAGAAAAAAATCCATGCACTCAACACGCAAATAGCATCATCAGTGAGCAGCAGTCAACACCAACAGCTGCCTGCGCAACAGGCAATTGGTCTTCTTCTCTCTTCTAGCCGGCAGACACTACACACACCAGCCTCCTCTCAACGGTTTTTTTGGGATTGACGGTCGATGTTGATCGCCGCGAACTCGCGAATCTCGCGCTCCGATGGCATGTCTGCTCCGGTGAAGCGCCACTTCCGGTCATTTGCCTTCCATTGAATCGATCGGCGCTCATCTTCGAAAGCGGGATTCAGTGCCTTCACCGTATCATGACGGAACACGCCGTGGTCGGCCAGCCAAAGATGCAGGGAGGTAAAGACGTGCTCCTGCGGATTGTCGCGGGTTTCTAACAGGACGCCGATGAGCACTGCAGGCACAAGGACAATCGGGAAGTACCGCATCCAGCGGTAGGTGCCGTACGACATCATACCCACACGGGAGCGACGCTCCTCAAAGGGTAGAGGAAATACGCGGTTGATGGTTTCGAGTACGCGCGAGTGCCGCGTCATCTCCGCCTTCGCACGCTTTACCCAAAGCTGCGACATGTCTTCTGTTCTGTTTTTGAGCTGGCTCGCTTCTACAGAAACACACAGGCACACACGTCACGGTAACAGTGACTAACTATAAAAAGTGGCTACGAAGATACGTGAGGATCTGAACTTCCGTTAGTGTTCCAGAGCCAAACACTACGGCCAGTCACCCGTGGCATTGCCGGCAGGAAAAAAGAAAAGCGGGGGAAAGGGGACAGGGAGGGGACGGTCGTAAGCATTGTCGAGGGAACGCCTGGGAAAAGGAAATGCATCCGCCGCAAAGCAGAGAACGATGCTTCTAAGCTGGTGTTGTAGCCTTACATAGTGCTTCACCAAATGACAGAACTTTACACAGCACCACGGTAAGACCTATCATGGTGTTGCTCTGTATTTGAAAAAAGACAAGATAGCACAAGCACAATCGTTTCACAGAGTTTAGGTGAACTCATTGCTAGAACTACTTTGGGTGGGGCGTCATGAATGAAACCACACAAAAAAATGTATGGAAGCCCGCATATACGAAAGCACGAAGCATTTAAGGTCATGCACGCACGCACAGCTCTTGATATTTTAAAAAGCAAAGGTTTCGACCGGAAACCAGCACAAGTCATGATAACATTCCAAGTCCCATGTGGTTGTCCTCACTGCTCGTGCACAGCGGTTCCACCACGAAGCCGACTGCATGACAGCTTCAGCGCGGCCACCTCCTGTGCGTATGCCACATTTCGCTGCGCCAGCGCCGCAACGCTCTTCGTCAGCATGCGATTTTGACTTCGGAGAATCTCCATGAAGCGCAGCATGCGAGGCATCTCACTAGCACACACACGAGCCTCACATAGAGGCGCTGCGGACACTTGCAGGGGTAAAGCAATCGCACCCTCTACATGCACTTGTTGCTCTGCGTCCTCTGCACTACCACTCTTTTCATCGCACACAGTGTATGAAGAAGACGACGCAACTCGGCTCGCCTCCACAGCGCTAAGAGAAGCTTGCAACGACTCAAACTTTTCCTCCAAGAGCTGTGAACGAAGACGCTCAGCCGCGAGAGCAGCGCAAAGGCGAGACCTCAGTTTTGCTTCCAGATCCTCATCACCGCAGCCATCCAACGACGTGTGGCTCTTGGAGCAAGTTGAAGACGTCTTGCCGGGCAAGACGTCTGCAGTGGGCGAGAAAGATGCTGCACGTGCACGCTGCTGCATGGGAAGGCTTCTCTCTACCACCTGCTTCGACAGCCGTTTGTAGAACTCCGCCAGCCCACACGCCTCCTCTGACTGAAGCAGACACCGGACCTTATCGCGCTCCAGCTGGCGCACGCGCCCTTGCAGCTGATTCACTTCCTCGCGCAGATTACTTGTCGCTGCCTCATTAGCTGCAGCCTCCACAAGTTCTGGATGATCCGTCAATTTGATGAGGCCTTGCAGGGTAAAGGTTTCTTGCTGGAATGCGTCCTTCTGCTGGCGCACTTCAGCTAGTTCTTGCTTCAGCTTCTCACATTGTTCTTGCATCCTCCTTAAGTAATCATAAAGAAAGGGTAGCTGCCGCAACTGTCGTTCACGCTGACGGCGCAGCCGGTTGTGGCCGCAGAGTCTGGTATTCCCATACTCTGGCAAAGCGAGTGCTTTGTTCTCTCGTGCAGATTCAAATGGTGGTGACACAGTATTAGGCGGCCGCTGCGACATGATGAGAAACCAAAATTTTGCTCGCTGCTTGACTATCGCATCCGCTAAACGTATGCGCAGAAGCTGTCGGTGGTTGGGAGACGGTTTCAGAGAAAAATGTGCACAGCCATGGCCGGCTCTGTCGACGGGCGCGACAAGGGGGAAAAATCTCCCCAGAATTTCTATGTATATATATATATATATGTGTGTGTGTGTATGTACGTGTGCGTGTAGAGCCAAACTCGATTTGAATCAGGTCCTCTACAAGCGGAGTAAATCCAGTTCACCGAGGGAAAATAGAACGAAAAAAAAAGATGGAGCAGACAAACGCTGTGAAGGATGGGCACGCATGATCAAAAAGGAAATAAAAACAAAGAAGAGGGAAAGAAAGCAGGTGAGTGAAAATTGAACAGCGAAAGCAATGAAAAGCGCGAATTGCAAACCCCAAAACCGAGAAGCACTGAGCGAGCCGCGCCCACGATAGTGAAGCAGCAACAGTAAACAAAGGCGATGAGGTGCATACCAGAAAAGCGCGCTGTGCATATATGGTTCAGCCTTCATGGGCCCTCCAAAGTGAATCAGCGACCCATACTTTTCCACTTTCATGTTACAGAAAATACTTTACCATGCCCAGCGCTGCTAAACAAGTGAGCGCAGAGAACAGAATCGAAGGGGGCAGAAAGCATAAACGCTTCTCTGTCGCCCCCCGCCCTACACACACAGAGAGCGCGCGCTTGTATACAAGCCTGTAAAGACATCCACACCAACGTAGAAAACCAGGCACGCACGCAGCACCGAAGCATCAAAGCAAAAAAAAAAGAAACACGAGTCAAGTGAAAGCAGATGAACCAAACAGAAAAGGACGAAAACGGAAGAGGGAGTCGGCGAGAAGACGACATCAGCTCGCCTTTTCCTCTAGGGGATTGGTGCTCGCCGGCGCAGCACCGGAGATACCCGCCACCTCCGCCGCCACCTGTGACGTGTTCGGGTAGCCGAACCACGCCTTGAACGTGTCATCGTCAAAGTTAAAATACGCGTTCTTGTTGACCGAAATTACCTCCCCCTCCTCGATGTCGCGCAGCGCCTGCATGACGAAGTAGCCGTTTTCCTTCTGCACTGCTGCTTTCTTCTGCTGGGAGAGCCACTGCAGCATCTCCTTGTCCGGGTAGCCGATCGTTGCGTTGGGCTTTGGGGAGTGCAACGCCAAATCCATCACTGGCACCATACCCATCAAATCGCCGGAGCCGCGCTGGGCAAAGGGGGAGTGCTGAAAATACGGGTGCCCTGCGCTGCCAAGCTCGCTCGAGGACCAAAACGGAATTGCATGCCGGCGAAAGAGGCAATACGCATGACGAAAGGTGACATCGAAGTCGCCCTCCTCTGCCTTGCACTGCGCTACCAAAGGGGCTGTCCACTCCCGGTAGTCTTTGGTCGCCTGAGCTGCATCGGCGAGCTTTCCAATGGGCATTGCCTGATCGAAAGGCAGCACGTCCAGGTAGCTCTGCACACCACGCGGATGACCCGTGAGTAGGACCTTGGCTAAGAACCCGACGAAGGCGAAGGAGCCGCGGCTGAGGTCCTCCCAAAACGGGACAGGGTCACCGTGCGTCTCAGGTGACACCTTCAGGGCAAACGTAGGGTCATCGGCAATGCTCAGCAGGCTCTGCGTTGTCTCCACCGGCACCACCGCAACGAAATCGAACTCGGGAATCCGCTCTGTCGCCACGAGACCGAGAGGCGTAATGTGCACGCGCTGGAAGAGGCGGCAGCCCTTAAGAACGGCCCATGTGACGAAGTCCAGCAGCGTTGGGTTGCACCGCGTAAGCCGGACACTACTCATTGGAGGAAAATAAAGGGGTGAATGCAGCACAATAGAACCCTATTAAATACTTGCACCTCACATGGAGAAAGGCTTACTATTATGAATAAAGCCGCAAGCGTGGATTGTGATCAGAGTGAGTGACGGCAACAGCAGGATGAACGCTTAGTTGAAGTTGCACGATTTGTGTGTGTGTGTACCTCCTTTTCTTTTGTGGCGCACACTATTACGGAGCGCGGTGCGTTGACAGTGTGGTACAGGTGAAGGCTCAAGGCAAACGATGAAAGGGTGCATGAGAAGCAATAAGCAGAGGGAAAGAAAGATTGAAAGCCCAGACACACCTATTTTCTCAGCACTTACGGATAGGATACAAGATACAGTAGCTCTGCTTCCATGACGGCATTCGTACTATCTGAAGATGAAGAACATTCAAGCAACCGGTGTTTCATGCGCTCGACACGCAAGTTGGAGAAAACAAAAGCGCCACTGTGCCCACATATCGAGGCCTAACAACCTCTCTGCAGAAAGTATCGCAGCCGTATTGACTCTTCGTAGGGAACCCTGAATATTGTTAGCAAAGCCAAAGAGAACGCCTCGCAGCTGGTGAATAAAAATATATTCCTTCCCGCGCTGCCCTTCCTTCGTGCTGTCCTTCGCTCTGTCGGCTTCTTGAACATCATGATAACTAGTAAACGGCTTCGAGAGAACACTGATGAATAAAGACGGAAAATCGGGAAAACAAAAACAGCCCAGTACAGGCTGCCATATAGAGACAGATCGATAGCACACAAGCGGAAAAAAGATACACGTAAAGGAATGAGACGGAGAGGCTTCAACGCAATTTTTTTTTTCTTCTTCCTTGGCGCGCTCCGTTTTCCCTTCTCGACGACGAAGCGTAACTGAAACCAGCGAGATGCCCAAGTCCCCCTCCTCATCGTCGCATCTGGGCCAGACTGCTACCATTAGCTTTCACAACCACCTTCAGCGCTCATCTTTCTTCTTTTTCCTCTCTTCTTTGGCGGATTCTACCAACTTCCTTCTGACGTACCGCCGTTAAGCGTCGACGATAGTGACCAGGTTGCGAATCTCCTCCTTCAGCACTGGCGTCGTGCCGGGCGGCAGCGAGATCTCCTGGCGAGGGTAGGTGCGCTCGTTCGGCTTGTCGTACCCGATAATGAGCTCCGTCGACTCCTTCGTAATCACACACACATCCACCTGCGTACCACTGTAGGGGTCGTTGAAGATACCCTTGCGAATGGCCGACGCTACCAGCTCCTTCGCCTCCTCACAGGTCATGTTGTCCTTGTACGCCGCCTCCATCTGCGCCATGGCAGCAATGCTACCACTGCCCATCGTCACAAACGGCAGACGATCGGTGCTGCCGTGCGGGGCGATGGTGGCTAAGAACGGACCCTCCACATCCACGCCACCCAGCACCAGGGCGGCGCTGACGTGCCCCTGGTACCTGTACAGGTGACGCTTCAACAGCGTTAGTGCCTCCAGCACGCGTGACTGCTTCCCTGTCTCCAAGCGATGCAGCGCAAGGTGGGAGGAGACCATGTTTGTGACGGCCTCTGTGTCCGCGGATGTGCCGGCACCGCAGCACATAATATTCGGTGCCATGTAGTGGATCTTGCGGCATCGCTTGTCGGCGACAATGCTTCCCTCCGTGGCGCGCGTATCGGCACCAAGGACAACGCCGTCCTTGTAGACCACACCGACGATGGTGGTACCGGTCTTTAGCGTGCGCGGGGCCGCGTAGCCTTCACTCTGAAGGTTGAGGTTGCGCTGCACGTTCCCAAAATCGAAGCCGGGCATCTTGGCAACTTCTTTCAACAGAAAGTTTCTCTTTTTTGCTTCAGCAATTGCAATTGCTTCCTCTTCGCAAAGTGGACCGCAACGGGTACAACAAGAATTTATCGCACTCTTTCAACTGGATATGAAAGTATGAACAAGGCAAGCGACGGCGTACATATAAAAGGGATAGAATGAGCTTGTTGACGTCACGCAGCAGCGAAAAGCTGGTGAGGAAACAAAGAACTCAACTGACGGTGGTGTATCCTTGGCTTCCGTGTTGAGCACGTGCACCAGCAAGCAACGGGAAATAGGGGTAGATTGTATGTGATGTATCTGCGAAAGAAACTCTTTTGTGTGTGCACACAGGAATTCCAGCAAAAGAAAAAAAAAAGAACAGCGATAGAGAAATCAATAAGGGTAAGAGGGAGTCCGTCCGGAAGGTACCATACAACAGGAATCATACATACACAGATATATATGCATATATACACGTGTGTGTGTGTGTGTGTGTGTGTGTGTACGGGCATAAGCTACAAATAAACGTTTGCCGCAAAGAGACACATCAGTGTCACTTTGCGACGACAGAAGACAGTGCACATCGCGATCACTGTAGAAATCCAGCATTCGAGCCGTTTTAGGCAAGCCACCTATTCCCTCAGGAAGAAAATCAGGTAGACTGCACGCCCTTATGAGACAATTAAACGTCGCTGGTGGGCACCCCTCTTCGGGCTTTCCTTTCTCTTTTCCATGCTGCTGCCTTGAGTTACACCCACATCACCTCAGACGCACGAGTTCCCTTCCGCAAGCGAAGGATAAGTGCGGCGATCTCCAACACCTCTCGAGGCGCCCTCACCAGCAAATATTCCAGAAATGAGGCGCATAAAAGACCACACACATAAAAAAAAAGAGAAGAGGAGGAGCAACCAGGAAAAAAAGAAAGGAATACGTACTGTGAACACAACGAGAACGCGGGAAGGGGCGAGCACCTGTCGCGTTTACCACGCCACAACACACCAGAGAAACGAGCAACAAGCAAACAAACAAACAAAAACAGAAGCACCGGTGGCTCTACCGCACGAGGCCCATCAGTGCAGTGACATCTGTCCGACGCCCTACACGCTGGCCCAGGCTCGTACGGCGGGGAAGAGAAACCTCCAGCCACACCAAGAACGTTTTACGGTGACTTCTTCAAACTCTTGTAATCGTACTTCTCCTTGGGCTGTAAGTTCATCCAGTAGTCCTCGCCCTTCTTCTGACGACCATCTTCGTCAAGCTCGCTGAACTCGCTGCCGGCAGCCTGGCCATCGCCCAAGAATGCTGGTTCCTCGCCGTGTGGCAGCGCCGTTGTCTCTGGCGCGTTTGGTGCAATCATCTTGTTGGCATCATCGAAAGAGGCAGAGTCGGTCAGCTTCGCTCGCGGCTGATCCGGCGTCGGCCCAGCAAAACGATATGCGTCCTGGACGTGCTCCTGAATCGCGGCCGCCAGCTTTTCCTTCGTTCCCTCTGTGTTGGTCAGGTTCAGCTTCACTACACGCCGCGAAACCGGGTAACCGAAGAGCGGCGGCGGGACCGCCTTCAGTCCGAGCTTGAGGCGCTCCCGGCCCTCCACGTTCGGCTCCAAAATGCTAAATACGTAGTAGTGCTTGTACTTGGAGATTTTTCGGGATTGCTTAATGTGCACCAGGTCCCCTTCCACGCAGGCCAGGTCTTCGTCGTGCGCAAAGAAGCGACTCGTGCGCGAGACACGCTGATTGAACTTGGGATAGTACACCATGTGGTTCGCAGCTACAACAGCCGTCTTGAGCATGCTCGTGCCAACAACGTAACCGATTTTGTCAGAGCCTTGGCGAGGTTGGTTAAAGATCATGGAGGTCAGGTCGTAAGGCCACGGCATGCGGCGCGGGCGCTGCCCCTGCACGCCCGTCATGGACACAGCCCAATGGTGCCGGGTGCGATTCGGAAACGCATTGCGCTTAAACTTGCGCACATACACGCGATGGTTAGCGTTATGGGTGTTTTTGGTGCGAGCACCACCGTACATCATGACGCAGCGCTGGCGGTGCTCCGTCTGGAAGTTCCACCATGGCAGACGGAGAAACGATTGACGAAGCATCCTAGTTGCCTTCTCTTGCTGCTGCCGTTGCTGCCAGTTATAGCGCTTGCCCGCGATCGATAGAGTTGATTACAGCACGGAGCTCGCTTCTATCGGAGATGCAGTCTACCAAAATAAAGGAAGGGCAGTCAAGAAGCTGGTCGCCGAGAAATATGCCCTGTGAAACGGGCTTTTTCTTTCCACGCGCACCTTCCACGCGTGCACGCAAAGAAATGAACGTACTTCCGTCAGCTGCGCTTCCTCTAATTGAAGAGGAAAACCCCTCGCACCTTTTGAAACAATGAAAAACGAGCAAATATCCTTTCCCTTCTTCTTCCCTATGTGAGAGCAGATCATTCAAAAAAAAAAAAGATGTGGGGGAAATAAAGTTAGAGAATCAGCGAAGCCACCCTTTCAAACTATGATCCCTCTCTTACCGCACTCCTGCAGCAAATCATACAGTCTTCAGGGGAAAGCTTTTTAAAAGGTCATCCACCATGATTAAGTAGCTCTCCTTCCCAACGACAACAGAAAAAAAAAGTGAAGACGCCAAGGTACGTTCACCTAGCGCTTGGACATGGGGAAAAGGTACAACGCGTTGGTGCTCGCACAGTGCGTCCACATGAAAAGATCATTCTCTGCCAACGTCATCGTCAAGCTGGCCAACTGGCCCATGCCTTGTCATGACTTCTATTGGCTACATTGTGCTTTCCAAATCGAAAGTTCTACCGTTACACACTGCTTCTCTTTATATACTTCCTTTCTTTTTTGCACCTTTCGACATGTTACTTATGCAAAATATATATATATATATATATCCTTAGTGGGCTCCATCCCTTACAGAGTAACAACAACCAAACGACAACCACCTCTCTCAACGCACACCACGCAGGCACAACATCAGTATTCCCTATCAACGCTCAGATTCCCCGGTCACACATAATTAAAGAGCAAATGTTTTCAGTCCACACGGCACACTTTTCTTTTCGGGGGTGCGCGTGCGTGTCTCACACCTTTCACCTCAAACAGGCACCGTCATCCGCATCACAGAATTCTCGTCCCACCACCGTTATATCTTCATTAAAAGAAGGGCACCATGAAGATGACGGCAGCTGCACAAAAGGAGGGCAGGTACTTGAAGAAGCCGAGTACTCACAAAAAAAAGTGCGAGTACTCCCTGCTGAAGAAAAAAAAAAAGAAGCGCCCCCCCCCCCGAATAGCAGAACAACAGAGCTGGAAAAGGGGAGAAAAGGGGGGAGGGGAGGAGCCGATACTAACAATGGCGGGCCCTTACCCTCCCCCTTTTCTTTTTCCCGCTGCCCTCTGGCCATTAACGAGAACGGATGCCGGCAGAAGTGAGAAAAGAAGTGCCCCGTTCCATTCTATCGAAGCTGCGTTCACTTGTCTAAGCATTACAGGCAGTACATAAAACAGAACAGAAATAAAAGAGCGAAACGAAGACAACGTGAACTTCTCCGCAAGAAAGGCACGTGCGCAGCCAACAGCACCAACGAAAAGAAGGCACCGGCCCTTTACTTACCTCGGCCACCCTTCATGCGAGTCACACCGGGGGCACCTGCGAACATGCCACCCATACCCGCCTTGCTCATGGCCATGTTGCCACCGCGGCCACGAGCGTTGCCAGCGGCTTGCTTCTTCCCGGCCTCCGACTCGGGGTTTGTCACGGTCTCGTCGATGGAGAGAATGAGGCACGCGGCCTCCGTGGCGCTCTGCAGGGCGTTGCGCTTCACCAGCGTCGGCTCCCATACGAAGTTGGTGAAGGTGTCGCACACACCGCCGTTGAAGATGTCCACGCCGTACCATCGGCTGTCCGTGTCATTCGCCGTGTAGTGCTTCTGGCGCAGCTTGTTCACCGTGTCGGTGCTATCATGGCCGGCGTTCTCGGCCAACTGGCGTGGGATCACCTCCAGCGCGCGGGCGTAACCCGCAATCACCATCTGCTCCTTGCCACGGATCGTTCGCGAGTACTCACGCAGCTCCTTGCTCAACTCCATCTCGATGGCGCCGCCGCCGCCCACCACGGAGCCGGTCTTAATGGCACGCTTCACGATGCAGATAGCGTCATGGAGGGAGCGGTCGGCCTCCTCGATAAACTGCTGGGCACCGCCGCGCAGGATGACGGTGGACGTCTTCGACGTCTTGCAGCCCGTGAAGAAGTTGTAGCGCTCCGTGCCGACCTGGCGCTCCTCGAAGGTGCCGCACGTACCAAGCACCTCCGCCGGCACGTTCGTCAGCGTAGACTGCACCACGCCGCCGGTGGCCATGCACACACGAGTCATGTCGTCGTTGGCGACGCGACCCGCGCAGAAGATGTCGCGGTCCGCAAAGTACTGCGTAGCCAAGTCACCGATGGGGAGGCGGGAAAGCACGACGTTCGCGCCAGTAGCGACGCACTTATCGAGCTTGTCAAAGATGATCTTCCACTCGGCATCGACGATGGACTGATACTGCTTGGGGTCCTTCAGACGCACCTCGGCGTTGTCCTTCTCCGCCTTCAGTTCCAGCTCAATATTCAACAGGAGCACCTTGGGGTTGTCGAACTTCTTGCGCTGCTGCTCAAAACCAGCGTAGGAGAACGTCTTCTTGAAGGCTACTCCGTCCACCAGAACGCTATCGCGCATGCTACCGCCGACGACCTTCTTAATGCCGATCAGATCGAGGTTCATGTCCTCGTCTAACGCCGACACCGCCCTCACCGCCATTTCGGCAAAGAATCGGCGCTCGGTGTTGATCAGCTTCGAGTTCAGTGCCGTCTCGGCGCAGCGGATCAAGTTCTCCTCGTTAGAATTGTTCTCAGCCTTGAACGGAACGCACAGCCTGTCCAGCGTCTTCATGGCAATGGCCAGCGCACTGCGGTATGCCTTGACAATCATCTGTGGGGCGATGCCGTCCTCCACACACTGCTTCGATTCCTTCAGCAGCTCGCCGGCCAGCACGACCACCGACGTCGTGCCATCACCCACCTCGTTGTCCTGCGCACGCGCGATGTCAGCCAGGCTCTTCGCGGCGGGGTGCACGATCTCGAGCAGGTTCATGATGGTTGCGCCGTCGTTGCTGATCTGCACATCACGGCCGTTGTGGATAAGCTTATCCATGCCGCAGGGGCCGAGGGTGGACTTCACCATATCGACGATGTTGACGCAGGCATTGATGTTGCTGATCAGCTGCGGCTTGCCTTGCGAGGTATCGGTACCTTCGCGCAACAGCACAAGTTGCGGCTGGATCATCGTGGCAAAGATGTGTGTGTGTGCGTGGAAAATAAGTTTTTTTTTAAAGATAGAGAGCTATGTATTTTATTCCGTGTGCACTTGCGTAGACGTGGTAAAAAAAAAAAAACAATCACCGTCTTTTGTGTACAAAGAAGTCCAATAGGCCGCACCAGAATACACGGAGTAATCAAAGTAACGTGTAGATCGATGTCGCAGATGGTTGATGCCTGTTCAAACAAAAACTTCGTGAGCAGTGACCCGTTTTTACCATTCCATATAATTTCAGGTGATCCCCGAAGGTGCCGTTGTGAAGGTTTCACGAAAAGAAGAAAGAGCGAGTCAGAAATGAAAAAGAAGAATTTGCATGTTCTATCTCTTGTGCATAAGCCGGGTCCACAGTGGAAACGAGAACAGAAATGTCGATGGCAATTGCAAGCCAAAACAAACTAAAAAACAAGAGGAAACACGTCCTCGTGTAACACAGAAACGCTGAACGAATGCAAGAGGACTCCTCTTATCACTTCATCTAGTTTCCCTCAAATCCAAGCCTTCTGTAGCTCCCTTCCAAACAGCACCATCCGTCAAACCTCGCTCTGGAAAGCTGGCGACACCATGTATAAACAGCAATGTGTATCCTTTTTTTGTTACTCAGACCTTCTCTTTTTAGATACTTGCACTCCAATACACAAACGGCAAGTCATTGTTTACATCGTCGCTACAATGCTGCTTTAGCAGCACGCGAAAAACAAGAAACAGGGGGGAATTTGTAGCGAGAAACACTCACGTGCAACTCCCCTGCTGTACATCATCTAAAGGGGGATGGGGAACAAAAGGTGAACGTACACCGCAGAGAAACGAGCCCCCGAAAAACTGTACAAACGCCATCTTATGGGACGCGCCAAAGAGCCACTTGCTATCCGAGAATGCTGACCAGGGATGGAAGCGCTGAGCATGCTGCCACGCGCACTGGGCTGCAACGACGAGATCAGCGCCCTCCACTCCCTCTGCTTTTCATCTGTGCAAACCTCAATCTGCTGCATCAGCCCTCACTTTTCCTTCTGTTTTAACGGTATCGATCCGTTACTGCTTGTTTTGCAAAAGAGAGAAGAAAAACTCAGACTCCAGCGGTCCATCCTCTTCTAGATCGGTACAGTGCACGGCGTTGCGCACACGATCCACTCCGTACTTGGCACGAAGTGTGTGGGGGAACAGGACGTGACAGACTTCCGGGTCGTGTGGGCCGCAAACCGCGCGCAACGCCGACACTGCGTTCTCCGCGCACACTTCAATTGCCCAGCAAGGTCCAGACGACATCTGCTCTACAAGCTTTTTGTACTCGGGAAGAACGCCACTGTAGACCTCTAAGAAATCCTCTGCGTCTGCTACAGACAGCTGGTAAGAGCCTAAGGCGGTGATGTGAAACCCTTCCTCCACAAGCCGCTGCAAAATAGCGCCTTGATAGCTGCTTGTTATGGCGTGAGGTTTAATGACACAAACAGCGCAGTCCCGCAGCGCCGCCGTCGTCTTTCCAGGGCCCATCAGTGTCTGCCTGATTTCTTGTGCGTCCTTCAGATTGATGATTTGAATTACCGCAGCAGGGTGAGACGCGGCCAGCGCTGCGACCTTGTCGAGTGCATCAGCGCCGCTCACCGACAAAAAGAGGACACGCGCCGTGCTGGCCCCAATGCGGTGGACAAGGTTCTGCGGAAGTTCTACTAGGCGGGCTGACGCTATGCGCAAATCTTGAGATGTGAGAGCGTCAATGACTGTCCCTGCCGTCGTGCTGTGGTGCTCCATATCAATACCCAGCATGCACTCACTCGTGTTCATGGACAGGCGTCGGCGTGTAGCTTCATCGCCGTAGCCAACGAGGCGGAGCGGCCGGGAAAAGACGTTGATGGTGGCTCCCACGTAAAGCTCCTTCACGCTCAGAGACGGATATGCACAGCGCTTCAGAAACAGCCTCTTTGTTTTCAGGTCGTACATTTCTATTGTTTTGTCCTCTGTATAGTAGCACAGCTGATATGTTCGAGTTAACCCCGACTGTGGATCAGCGTACTCTACAACAAAAGAAATACGTTCGTCGCCCATCATGTTCCGATTGAGAAAAAATGAAAAGGGTACCTTAAGCACAAGAGCAGTTTGATGGGTTGCACATGCACCTCTGGAAGCAAAGGTTGTAGAGGCACTCAGAGGATATACCTGTAAGGATATGCACAAAGTTTATAAATGGCAGCAAAAGATCGTTGCAATCCATGAAGAGAGGAGCGGAAACAGTTGAAAAGAAAAATGAAGTTGGTAGTGGCTGTCAAGGGTACAGAGAAACCAGATACGACCCTTTAGAACTCAAAAAGGGCTCTCAGAAGAAAACAATCAACTGCTGTTCTCAACTAAAAGCAAGGGCATCTTTTTTTCTGCTTTCTTTGGTGTGCGTGTTAAGGACCCGGCACAAATTTACTGTTGTTGTCTTTGGGCTTAGATAGCATCGACTGCGTTTCGGTGCAGACGTCGCTTTTTATATGTACGTGTGTGTATGCGTGTCTGGCGGTTGGCATGGCCCCATTAGGTCAGCTGTTCACTTATGGAAAAGAGGCCTTATGCTTTTCCCTTTTAATAATAGTAGCCATGGCAGTTGCTAAACAGGCGGGAGTCAAAGCTGCAAATCCTCATTCTAGGAACAGAAAAAAGGGGAACATGAATTGTGAAGGAAAGGAAAGCATCATTCGGCATTAATCGAGATATATCAGGCACAGAAAAGGTGAGTTAATTTTTAGCGGGGAATGAACAGAGAAAACGAGTCAGAAAATCAACAACAGATTCGGCAAAAGAGCAAAAGCAGAGCTAAGCACAGAAGTCGCAGAAGCTGCAGGAAAGCGGAGCGGTCGTCGGCTATCCCTCTTTTCTTCGTGACATGCTTCAAGAAGCTGAGCTAAACAGAGTCCCAATAGCCTACTCCACGTGGCCATACGTCTTGCGCTTCGCCAGTGGCTTGAGCTTATCGCTGTGGATGCGCGACATCTCCTTGACCGCCTCACGCTTCTCTGCCTTCTTGATGCGGCGGGAGGTGCGCAGGATTGCCTTGGGCGCGTTGCGCTGGTTACTAATGCGCTTGACCTCCAAGAAGTTCGAGTACTTGTTTTTGAGGGAACGCATGTAGTTGAAGTTGTGTTTTTCAGGCCCCCGAAGTGGGCGAATAGGCTTGCTGGCGTCCGATTTCCAAATGCGCAAAACGGCATCTTCGCTACCGCTGTAGATGTAATTGTTGTCGGGAGACCATTTGACAGCGCACACACCGGCCATGCGCTTTGTGTGAAACATCTCAATCGAATCTGACTTCGTTGTTTGGTGCACGTCCCAAATACGTAGAGACGCGTCCTGCGAGCCTGCAGCAAACATGTTGCCAGTAGGGCAAAAGTCGACTGACGTGACGGGACGGATGTGGCCCTGGAAAACGTTGCGCGGCCGCCCGGGCACGCGAATGTCAAAGAGGTAGCAGTTGCGGTCATCACTTCCAGTAACAAAAACGTTCGGGTCCATCGGGTTCCACGACAGCGATGTGGAGCACATTTCCATGACAATTTTGCTATGGGCAGCCTGACTGCGGACATCATACAGGAAGACGCCACGATCGGCCATGCAGCACGCCACTAAGTTCGTCTCGATTTTGTTAAAGCGGCACGACGCCACGGTGTCATCGCCCCAGGAGAAGCGTTGAAGCGGCTGCGTGCGATTCACATCCCAAATATTCACGACGTCCGATGAAGTCGCGAACCACGACTTGTGAAAGTGGTGGTCGATGGAAGAAAAAGGGAATTCGCCGAGGTACTCCGCAACAGGTTCGATGTGCACATTCTCAGGGTCAAAATCGAGATCCCACATCTTCACGGTCTTGTCACGCGAAGCACTAAAGCAGGCAACGCCATCGGGTGAAATTACCACGCCGTCGACGGAGTGACGATGCGCGTCAATCACTGCACGTTTCTTCTTAGTCATGGCATCCCACACAATCAACCCACCATCAACAGAGCCGGTGGCTACCGTGGACAGGTTGGTAATATCGGTAGCTATCGACTGAATTGTATCCTGGTGGCCTGGCAGAGCGGCGACGAACGGCTTGGCAAACATTCGATCCATCTTTGCAGCGCGGACAGCTCGCGTAAACTCTACCTGCTTCGCCATTGGATTGAACTTCGGGTCGTAATTCCTATTGGCTTTGGGAACTTCAGTCGCACGATCCTTCGTCCACTCCAGTTCGGAGCGACTAATCGTCTTGATCTTCACCATTTCCAATGCACAGGTATTTTACAAAAAAAAAAAAAGCGATTGCTGTTGATGCGTTCCTTTTTTTTTTTAGCGAGTGCTAGATGTAAACGAAGCACTCCAAAGAAAAGTCCTTAATGTGTGTGG
The DNA here is from genome assembly GCA_001299535.1 of Leptomonas seymouri. Taxonomy (NCBI): domain Eukaryota; phylum Euglenozoa; class Kinetoplastea; order Trypanosomatida; family Trypanosomatidae; genus Leptomonas; species Leptomonas seymouri. The sequence goes on from LJSK01000243.1 coordinate 15,998, forward strand.
GTGTGTGCAAGTACCAAAGGTGCTTAAAAGTGAAGCACATAAAGCAAAGCTGTAAGCATGGCGAACCGAGATCATCGAAAGAGGAAAGAAAATGAGAAAACAAGTTTTTGTTGTTGTTGTTGTTGTTTTTAGCGAGGTACAGCGGAAATTACAGCAGGGCCAATCATACATTAGCAATAATCAAAAAAATAATAACAGGAATAACTGTCCGCTGCAAAAATAATCTTTCACTTCAAAATTAATCCGTTATGTTGACAGACAGTTGTGACTAGTCGCGTATCGGATCTTCCATAAAAGAATGCCTTTTACTTATCGCTGGCTTACTCAGGATTCGCTTCTTTGCTCCTCAGTCTGCATTTTTGAAGTGGGGATGATATATTCTTTTTTATATTTGTGCACCTGGCAACGCAAAGCTAACGTAATAAACATCAGTATATTAAAGGATTGCGCTATTCAGCCCCTTTCTGTTGCCAGCAGTGATTCCCAAAAGACATACTGTTGTACAACATCTCAATTCACATCCTCTGGATTGCCGTGCTCGGTAAAGGGTGCGAGCATTTTATCTACAAATTTTTCGTAATGAATGACACCGTTCTCGTCAAACCCCTGGATCAAGTCACGAAACTCTTCCTCGTGGTATTTCTCACCCATTGTTGTCATGATGTGACGAAATTCTGCGACAGAGACGGTGCCGTCCAAGTCCTTGTCGAAAACACGAAATGCCTCTTTAACTGCCTCTGCAGTATCCATTTTGTCGTCGTGTTTAGCTACCAGAGCCTCATATCCAGCCATGTCTATATCGGTTGCGGTGGCCATAATCTCTTTGATTTTCTCCTCGCTAGGATTGAGCCCGGCGGCTCTCAAGGCTGTAGGGACGGATGACTTTGGGATTTTGCCGTCCCGTTGTAGAAGCCCAAAGGCCTCTTTCATCAGTGTAGACCGTGACATAGCAAACCAAGAGAGTATTCAAAAGCAAAAAGAAATACCAAGTTGTAATCAAGCTTAGTTTTCTCGCTTGTTGCTCTCAATAATTGATAGTTACGCAGGAAAGATTGATATACCCCGACGGCAATTTTATTGAGAGTGGCATCATGCGTTGCCGGAAATAAAGAGAAGAGCGACGCAAGAAAGGCAAGAAGAAAAATCAGACAAAAATGCAAAACAACATCGGAGCCACCAGGCAAACGGCACATTGAACCTATATCAAGCATTATGAATATAGAACCTATTTATCACCTGGCATGTCATAATTAGTGTGAAGACGCGAACTATCAAGTGCAGGGTCAAAGTAAATGACTTAAAGTTACTTGAATGATAACCAATTGAAAGAAGTACACACTTTGTGACCGAATGTAGTTAATCAACAGTAGAAAAACATATTATTACTTGGATTAGGCAGATTGATGTAACAACCAACACACACAAGAACGATTGTGAAGCATGAAAAACGTTCGATCAGGCAGGGAACAGTGCTCACAAATAGGCACATACATACACCTGAAAATGAAGCCAAGCGGGGAGAAAAAAAAACACGCTTAAAGTATCTCAACATCACCGATAACAATCATTCCTATAGAAAACCAGAACCACCAGAAACGACGAAAGCTGTCGACGAATGCTTCCAAGGCCTCGAAACGCGGATGGGCCTTCAGCCAATTGTACTCGGAAAAATTAGCTGGAATGTGAATAACTTTCTTTTCCACGTCCACGTAGTATGGACGTCCAGGGGGCATGACACGGATTTCCTGACCCTTCAAGAACCAACGGTAAAGAAACGCCGACTTTAACATCCCTCTCAAAAACTGATCCAGCTCATCAGGATTCACAAAATCGGGGTTTGTCTTGCGATTGGGGTCATCCCAGAAACTTGTGTTGAACGCGTTAAACTTCAAAGTGGCACCAACACGCACGCGAACGTACTCTACGTCAGCTGTTTGTTTCGTCTGTTGTGCCTCCATTTTTAGCTGCACCGCCTGAAGGCGTGGTGCCATTGTGGAGAGAAACGTGAGGATCTCTTGTGCCGAAGCGGTGTCTAATATTTTTACAGACCCAGACGTCCAGTCGGCGTGAAAAGCGCTTCGCCGCTCAGCCGCCTCACGTACGGGGTACAAATCAACTGCTTTCGGCTCGCGTTCCTGTAAAAGCCAACTTGTAAGCGATCCTGGCTCAATGAGCTTTTTGGCTGTTGGAATATTTACCAGATCGGTAGTAGACGGATCCTTGATGACGTGGATCGAAAGAAATGAAAACGCCGGTGTTCGTTTGAACATGCTGTCGTTGTCGAGCACCCGCTTGGAAAAGCTAGTGTAATCAGCGTTGTCGTCCCACGTAACTCGCTTCCATTTCATTCGCTTAGTCAACTCTTCCGACTCGTAGTATTGATCCATAGCGCGGGAAGAGTTGGTGTCCTTGGTGGCAGTGACTGCCTCCCCATCATCCTTTTTCTTGTTGCTACTCCTATCGCGGAAAAACTGAACAACATCTTTTCCATATGCAACAAAGCCCTTTTCCATTTTGTAGCGCTGCTTCCGCAGCGCCTTGACAGGAGCTTTTTGAAGCCCGACCCACTCAAGAATGTCGGGCTGAAAAGCCAGCTTTCTCGTTACAGACATTGCACTGAGATTATTTTTTTTTTTTTGAAAGGAACAGCAATCAATAGGCAAGTGGGGTAGACAACAGCACGGCTATTGATTTTTAAGTAGCTGTTTAAATTTGAATTCGCATATTTTTTGTGTAACGGAAAGGATTAAACGCAAAGAAAACAAAAAAAAACGTAATGCAACAGTAAAGCGGAGAGAGAAGGGCTTCGGAAGGATTTTATTGCTCGAAAGACAAAAAATTCTTACTGGCGCATGCACTGCTCGATTTATTAATATTTTCCTCATCCATATCATGCCACGTATTTTACAAACAACAGCATTAGTTAATACCAATATTAATAATATCGTAATAATAATAATGCTATTAACACTAGTATTAACTACTGTTATTTTTTTCTTGTAAAACACGCCAGAGCCTTTAATATTTAGGTTCATAATATTATATACATATATATAATGTATATAAATATATATATATATTCTTCGATGACGGAGCGAAAAATATATTGAAAAGCATTTATTTTGAATTTTGAAAGGGATCTTCTTTTTTTTTTTAACAAAAGTTGATGGTTTAATAAATGGAGCAAAGGTAAACCATATTAATAATAATAATAATAATAATAATAATAATAATAATAATAGTGTGGAGCTCTAATAAAAGAGTTGGAAGTGTATAGCGACATAGAAAATAAAGTCGGACAGAATACTCCATAGGGGAAAAAAATGGGAATGCAATACCAAGAGCAGTGAAGGTGTTCTGTATAGCTCCGTCGATTTACTCCCCCACAGGCTACGCACACAAAAAAATTAGACGCTAATTTTGATGCCCAACATTTTGTAGAATTCGCGCAGAATCGCTTGGTGGCCGGGCCAGGCAGGAGAGGTAACCAGGTGTCCATCGAGCACTACCTCCGTCGGCGGCACCTCCTTGTACACACCACCTGCGATGGTGACGTCAGGCGAAATAGCCGGATAGCAGGTGATGTTCCTCGATTTGACAACGTTTGCGGCAACCAGTACCTGAATGCCATGACAAATCGCCGCAACGGGGAGTTTCTTCTCAAAGAAGTAACGAGTCCATTCGATGATCTTTGGGTTAAGGCGAATGTACTCCGGGGCACGCCCACCAGTAATATAAAGGCCCTGGTATTCCTCAACTTTCACTGCGTCAAAGTCCTTCGTTATGGAGAAATTATGGCCGCGAAGTTCGACATAGGTTTGGCAGCCTGTAAAATCGTGAACTGCCGTGGCAATGCACTCTCCTTTCTTCTTGTCAGGGCAAACAACGTCCACCGTAATACCAAGAGACCCCAAGGCTTGGAACGGTACCATGACCTCGTAATCTTCGACGAAGTCGCCGGCAAACATCAGAACCTTTTTCGTCATTTTTACGAAAAATTGGGAAGAGGAAGATGAGCAGCACGAAAAGAAAATGAGCTTTTATTGATTGTAATGCGAATTGTATCGATAACTGAATTTGTAAGGTTCAGTAGTATCTGCCGATTGATGCTGTCGTTTCTTTAGAATGGGAATTTAACAAGTGCGTTTTAAACAAAGTTAGATATGAGGGAAATGGAAGATAAAATTAATACATGCACTTGGACTATTTGGGACACTTGTAGCGATTGGTAGTTCATTTTGATCTTGTAAATATCGAAGAAAAGTCAAAAATGACTGCACGTTTTGTGGTGAAAGACTTTCCTTGCTTTTAAACATTATCTTTTGCACTTTTATTTTTGACAAGAATCTTGCAATTCTCTTTATATCCAGATTGAGTGCACATTGTAGAAACTTTATGTATTAATATATATATATATATATATATATATATATATATATATATGAAACTAGAAAGAAGGAGTACTTTACTGTTAATCCCGATGCCGAATGCGCACTCCGAAATTTTTTTGAACGATTTTCTCGTGAAGAGGGCATATGCATTGAAGAAAACGCCTGTGTTCGATTACCTACCCATCGTGCGGTAACTTGCTTACAATCGGCTTGACGGCGGGATGTTTGTTCGCCCACCTCTATTCTTCAACAACATCTAGAGTTTCTTAGCCTTGTTTTGTTCTTCCTCCGCCGTGCCCAGATAAGTTGCCGCCGCCACCCTCTCTCTCCTTTGCTGATCTGCCCCCCTCCCCCGCCCTTTTTGAACGCTGGGATTCAACAGCTTCGGCTTTTTTTCAGCGCAAGTGCACGCGCTCCTCGCCTTCAATGGGCAAAACGTGAGGCGGTGATGGATGTTTACAGGGCTGCGTGTGCCTCTTTCACCAAGAAATGCATGCTGTGCCCACACTCTGTCGTTAACGAGAGGTAGATGCACGTTGTGTATGCGCACTGTGCGTCATCAGTGGAAGCCGGTGGTCTTCATGTCTTGCGAGCAGCCTTTCAAGCGATATATATATTCATAATGAGACATCCTAGCGTAAGGGGTCTCCCACTTACTCGGTTGTGCCAAATCACAGTGGTGTAACCATTCCTTTACCAGAGCCCCGCTTGTTGCATCACTCTAATAGATGAGACGATTAAAGATATTGTCATAAAGAATCAAAAGATACCGTTTCAAGTCTTCTAGCCTGCAAAAATAAATGAGCGGCTTCGCCGGCTCAGCTCCAAAAAAATAATAATCTGCAACATGCTGCCGCTGCGTATATACGCGAACTTGCTGAAGAAGAAGAGCTACAATTTTTCTTTTCCTGCGTGCTTCATTCAGCCGAAGTGGTAGAAGTAGCGTTCTCTTGTGCTGAGCTTTCTCTCTCTTGCTTCCTCGTCAGTAGAGAAATGTTTGTTACGTAATGTGGATCTCACATTTTTTAAAATGACTTCTCCCTTTATTTTCTTTTCCTCTTTCCGGATTTTTTTTTACTACTTTACTTTTTTGCATATTATATGTATTTATGATATACACAAAAGCTTCTTTTCTATCGAATCCAGCAAATGATGGATTTTCGTGATGTGACGGCCGAAAACCAGATCAAAGGGTTTTCGGCCTACTTCGATAGCATCAACTATCCGGAGCAGCAGCTCAGTGCAGAGTCCAAATTATTTATCAGCACTTTTTTTGGAGGTGAAGGTTTTATTAGCCTCTGCGATCTTCTCTTTGGGCCATATTACGACAAATGCCCTACTGACGCCAAGGAGCTCTGTTGGATGGATTACGCAAATTTGACTCCTACACAAGGTGTGGCAACAGCGTTGTTGGGACTCATTCATCCAAACTCCTCTTTTATATCTACCCTAGAAGCGCTTTCGACGCCATCCCCCACGTTCTCCACCCGGCTTAAAAAGGGATGGAAGAATGCTGCGGAAGCCCGGCTTGAGTCGTTTCTTTCCACCGATATCCCTCTATCTTCTATATACCCGCAGTCTTACCAGCTTATGGCGGAGCCTGCTGACGCGAATTTGTACGTGCTTCCACGGTCACGGGTTCCTCCAATCTTGCTCGTACCTTTCTGGGAGCCACCTGTGGTAACCCGCAAGGAGCTGAGCCAACAACAAATTTTAACATCCTTACCGTGCTCTCCAATGGGGTATTTTGTTTTCCGCTTGCTTTTTTTTGGCATGAAGCGTGTGCAGCAGCACAGCACCGCCTACCTTGCACAGCGGCGGTGTAGCAACATATTTTCCTGGATGTGGCATCTGAAGGAGGTGGCTTATGCGACACTTTACAAGACGGTTCCGGTTGAAATGCCGTATTACACGCAGCTGCTCCAGAGCTACGTACAGATTTACGTCTCGCCGTCTCTTCCTCGGCATCTGAGTAGCAAAGCGGCAATTGCTGACGTCAAATGGACCGCTTTCGACACCGTGGCAGCGCTTCTAATAATGGCACCGTCGTTTTTGGCGCACCGTCAAATTCAGCAACCGCTGGACGAGAATGCACGCTTTGGATGTGCAACCCCAGAGTCTCTTGCACAAATCACTTCCATTGTGCCTTTGCATACCAGCATGGTGTTTGCTTTGTTTCAGAGTCGAAGTGACTCTGCCGCTATTGACAGCCAGGATTCTGTACCGCCCGACTTTCCGCTAAGCACCAGCTCCAAAGTACAAAACGATCTTGAGTGCATTCGCAGCACACTTTATCGAAACTGTTTAATTTTGCTGCGTGAGTGCTTATTATCTTTTGAATTGGAGCCGCATTGCAAACCAGCCCACTTCACGTACTGCCTTGAATTATGGGCAGTGTTAATGCATCCGCTTGATAAGCATCAGCGACCCATCACATCCCAGTACGTGCTACACCATTTTGAGGCTTTTAGCTTCATCACCGTTGATGTACTGAATATGCTGGTAAAAAGCTCCTTTTGCCGTTCGATGAACGAGGAAAGTGTGAAGGTCTTGAAAAAGTGCTTTTTCCTGCTTTCACAGGATTTGGTTGCGAGTTTGTTGATTGAGATTCACGCATCCCAGACTTCTCTCCGCAGTGTTGTGGAAATGGTAGGCAAAAGCTTTGTTTTAAATTGGGCAGGTAATGATGGAAGCATTCAGATACCCGATTTACATGGAGACACAACGTGCGATCTCGCTGCCAGAGCCTACGTTTTGCTGGAGCGGTCGCTCGGCGGAGACTTATCCGAGCAATTTAAAAGCGACTTGCGTGAAGCATTGAGCTTCATGGTGAAAGTTTTCCCTGGCATTTCCGTGCATTTAGATGAGTGGCGCAATGCTGAGAAAAGTTCTTATAAGGTATCTAAATCGCCAATTTCACGCAGCACCACTGTCGAAGAGCAGCTCTCGGACAGTGATAGATCCCTTTTCTTCAAAGGTGTAAAGACACATCGAAATAACTTTGCAAATAATCTTCGTCTTCCCACTCGTAACGGCCGCGTACCTGGAGGACACCACCCTGCGCTGCGGACGAGTCTTCGAAATGAAATTCCGTTGCTGCTAGGCGTCACGCGCTTTCTGGATGCTGTAATTGTGAAAGCGCTCGAGATTTACTATTCAAGTATGATCCCAACGTGCGGCAGAGGCCACAGTTTGTGGCTTATATACTCGAAGAACTATTCCTGCTACAACCACCGACGTGAAACAGCACTGTGGGAGTGTTCTTTGTGCGAAACTGTTTACGGTAGCTGCTGCATGGGGTTCCCTTTTCGTTCAGATGTGGAGCGTTATTTAACTTGCGAAGCATCAGAAACTGCTCACAGACACTGCAGTGTGTGCGGCCAAGTTGTTCCAGATGACTGCAATCTTTTCTACCCTGAAGACAACCCTAGCAGCTACGTATGCCCTGATTGTGCGTCGCGACCTTTCAAAGCACCATCTGTGCGATGGATCGCTTCCTACACTACGTGGGCTGTAGTTATCGTTGCAGTGATTTTATATTATGTTGTTGTGCTCTTAAGCTGTTAGTTTCTTTTCACAATTATGAAGCAAAAGTATATATCATCTGAGCTGAATATATGTTGTCTTAAGTAGCTTATCCTACGTCCAGAATTTCTCCTGAATGAGAGATTGCGGCTGGCTTGTCGATTTTCAAGCTGTACTTCGAAGCTTTATAAAGCAGCAAATGCTAAAGATCATTAAAAAAAAGTTAGTGTGAACGAAGCGATGATCAAGATTTTCTTCGAAAATCTTTTTTGTTGCGAAGCAAATAACAACATTTAAAGGGCAAAAAGTGCATTGGATTGCAGGGTTTTTTATTTTCGCTTTGCTTGCGAGCATAAAAAGTCGGCCTTTTTTTGTGATAATGCTTAGAGTTTATTTCCTTGGAATCTAAATAAATAAATAAATAAATATATATATATATATATATATATATATGGAAGCCTATTTATATTATTAAAAACTTCTTTCCCTCACCTTTCACATCTTGTTTTATTTTCTTTTTTGCTACTCCTTTTTTTTTTCAAATATTTATACACGCGCCTTTTTTCGATCTTAATATTAAAAATCATAATTACTAATGCCATCCTCATTAAAATTTTTATAGGGTTGGCTCTAATAGGTTATCACTGTTATACCTGCTGATTTGACTTTTTAGGCTCCTCTCCCTTTGTCTGAACCAATCTTTTGTAGGCATTATTTTTTTTTGAGGAGTAAAGGTTTCAAGGAGGAAGGGAACGAAATTATATCTTTTCTCTCTCCTTGGAGCTGAAACAATTTCCGCAGTCGTGTGAACAACACCTTCTACCCTGGTAGTCTTAGCAGCTAGGCCTTCGCGGCGTTCCCCTACAACAAAACGTCTTGTTGACTTCCTTCTGCCAGCCGATTACTAGTGCGGAAGCTGCATCTCCCTTCTGTGCTTGCAGTGCGCAGAAATTATCGTGCGTATAATTAAGCTGCAAGAGATGTCGGTGCTAGAGGAACTACCGCTCATCCGAGCAAAAGGCGTCGTGACAGGAGGGACAACGGGACCTAAAGTCGGCCCTGGCTCATATGATTTAGACCGATGCTTACCTGTGAACTCAAGTCGAGCCCCATTTAACACCACGAGCACCCGGCAGCCGCTCTCGGATGTGGACCCTACGCTTCCAGGACCGGGCGCGTACGATGTGAGTACTTCGTGGTCTGGCGAGCATGGCGGAATTGGTTCTCGAGCGTTTGCTTGTGAGACGGCGCGCTTCGATGCTCAGAAAGGAGGCGATGTTCCTGGGCCTGGCGCGTACAATGTGCGCGATAACGATGTGGTAAGCAAAAATCCAAAGACTTACTCTTTTTCTGCTCCGTACAATAGTGCTGCTAATCTAGGTATCAACACCTCTCTGGGGCCTGGTGCTCACTACCCTAATTATGCTGCTGCAGATCGAAGGGTCCCAAGAGCGGCGAACTTTGGCAAATACAGCGGGCGGGAGCTGCCGCGGCCACCAGAGGGGCCTGGACCAGGAAGCTACAATTCACTGCTGACACCCCACACTCTGGCGGCTACTAAGCCGTCTTCCATGTTCGTCACCAAAACAAAGAGAACACTGTGTGGTGGTGCTGGAAGCACTGACACCCCCGGGCCCGGAACGTACGATGCTGAGCAGTCGTACCAACGTGACGCACCCGGCTCGCATGAGCACTTTTCTGCCTTTGGATCGTCTTCTGCACGCTTCGCGGACGGCAAAGAGGCGGATCGTGCTCCCGGGCCAGGGATGTACGATGGTGATATTGCTCCACGCCGCTTCTACCCACAAGGGAACGGCTCGGCGGCGTTTCTCTCTACCTACGACCGCTTTCCTCAAAGGCTTTCAAATTCTGCTCCTGGGCCAGGAACGTATGATTGGCGGCTGCTGCCGCGGCATAATGACTTTGGCGAGTCGATGCCGTTTGGCTCCACCGTGCCGCGGTTTAGCCCTGTGTGGTCCCGGCACCCGCTGTCGGAGCCGCTGATTTTCTCTGGAGATCCAAATGGTGGTCGGGCGCCACGCAGTGGAGTGCGCCGACCCTTTGTGCAGCGCAAGATCACCCCGTCTAGTGAGCCTCCCCCATTGCAAGATCGGGCATACGATGTGCGCTACGACTGGCCAAAGCCAACGTCGACGCTTGAGACCACGTTTGGCACGTCTAGTCGTATGCCGCCTTGTACGTCTGCTGCAGTTGAAGTCCCAGGACCGGGCGCCTATATCGGCGCTGGCAGCGTCGCAGCTGCCGGTCGGAAGCCTGGAAACTCGTCGTGGGGCCGTGATCTGCGCTTTGTCAGCACGGCGCCGGCCAGCGGCACACCAGACCCTGGCAAGTACTACTACAGCAGCACATTCTTGAAAAAGTCGCACAACGCAACCATTGGATCCGATACCACATGGATTGGTTGACGGCGTTGATGTAGTAGTTGGCACTTTTGATGTAAAGTGTGCGTTCATTTGCACCCCAAGGATCTTAAATTGTTTCATTCAACTGTTAGCCGAAGGCTCTTTTACTGGCAAAGGCCGGTTGATGCATCCGATGTCACTCCATGTAAAAAAAAAAAAATGAAAGTAAGGTGTTGAATAAAAGTTCAGTTGGGTGTTTTTTTCCCCTCTCATTTCCTTTTTTCTGTGCGATGTCTACTTAGGCCTGTACGGGCGTGTGAAAGCCACTTTATTTATTTTCGTTTTCATCAATCGAAAACGAGGGTTACGGCGTTGTAGAAAGGAAAAGACCATTCCTTTTGTTTGCTCTTTTTGCCTTCTACATCGAAGTTTTCAATTGATTGTGGCGTGTAAGAATGACTTCGCCTGCGGGACTTCGACTCCATGTCACACGTCTAAGCAATGGCGAACACGGCTGTGGTTCTGCCGCGATTTGAGCCAGGTGCTGATTATTCACACTTTGAAATGAAAAGCAATTTGCTTTTTTTTTCCACCGTGAATTCAACACTGCGCTTTGGGTTTGATGGAAAGAGAAGCGTTCCCGGACATAGTATGTTTCCTTTGCTACTTTTTCTTTTTCCTCTCTGTGCCACCCCTCGCTCTTCCTAAAGGTTTGTACACAGTCATTATATATATCTGTGGGTGTGTGCTTGGCGCTTTGGATCTAACATTGCATTCACTACTCGTCTGCTTAGCAGATAGCCTCTGCGTTCCTTTGCCCTCGCTCAGGTCGATTTGCAAGATCTTGCTCTTCCTCAGTTACTTTGCGTTTCGACGAGCAGTTTCTTTTTTTGGGTTTGCGCAGAAGAGCACCACACATTTTCTATCTTATAGATTTCTGCTGCCGGTTTTCACTTATTTATTTTGTTGTTGTTGCTGCTCAGATGTACCACCGCAACGCGTTCGTGACGTCGCGATGGCGGTCTGCGTTACCGACATTTGTGCGTCGTGCAGTGCAGGTGGATCAAATGGAGCTAGACTCCGCCCTGTCGCAAATGTACTCGCTCTGCACGAATCCGTCTCTTGTCAGTAAGATGAGCCGAGCACGCATGATGACGAAAGGCCATTACTACCGTGACGACCCCGCATTTCTGGTGCTGCAACTCGGCTTCATTATTATTTCAACTGTAGCGTATGGTCTCGTCATGGCATCACGGTGGGGGGATGTGCTTCTTACTATTGTCAGCAACTTAATGTGGTTCCTTGCGAGCGGACTCGTTTTTGCGTGTGTTGGCCGTGCAGTGGCGGTAATGTACCTCCCTTCCTCATCCTTGCCCCACGGCAGCAACACTGGAAATGCTGGCCCAGGCCCCAGCGCCGGCCTCGACGTCTTTAACGATTACCTGAGGTCGGATGTGGAGTGGCGTTACGCGTTTGATGTACACTGTAACGGATACTTCGCCTATTTTATTTGGACGCAGATTGTTCAGTATCCTTTCATGTTCATCTCGTCGTGCTACCCTTTCTTAGCCAACACGTTTTACCTTGCTGGAGTGCTAACGTACATCTATAATGTGTTCTTGGGCTACTTAGAGGTTCCCTCGCTGTCGCACCAGCAGCGCCTCCTCTATCCGGCGCTGGCTGCAGTAGCACTGTACTTGCTCTTCTTCATTGAGGATGTCAATGTCAGTGCTGCGATGTGGCACTGGTCATGGGCGGTTTATGACGTCTAACGAGTGACGCTCTGGCGTTTGGCTGAGCTTCTGAGGCTGCCATCTGTCAATTGGTTGCCGCGAACCATCCATGACATGTCGGACGGCGCAAAGCCAGCATCTGGCCTGATCAGCCGTGCAGGCTGTGGCCCATGATGGCGAAAACATGTGCGACTTTGCTTGAACTGCGCCACTGTGCATTCTCTGTATTTTATTTGATTGTGTGGCAAAGGCATTGCAACGGCAAAATCAACGAGCAATAAATAAACTCGTCTCTTGTGTGGCGCTCTTAATTTTCGGCACTCACCTCCCCTTTTTTCTTCCCCGTTTTGGGGCTACAGGAGTATGAGACCCGGTTTCTCTCCGAAAAAGTTTATCCTTACCGTAATGCCTTTGATGAAAATGAATACGCTGTGCTCCCGTGCCTCTCTATGATGCGGCGTTCACTCTGCGAGCAGAATCCGCCCACGTCTTTTCCTTTTGCCTCTTCCCTTTTCTTTCACTTCTTTTACTTCTTTTTCGTCGAAGCCAAAGTGAGAGAGGGAGGTGAAGTCCGAAGAATCATTACCGTTCGGAGCGTGGGATTCTTCTTTCAGCGACCTCTTCGCCTCCTCGCGTCGCCGCGAAGAAAGTGTAGTAGGCTGCGCCACGTATTAGAGCTCCTCTAGTCTGCCGCGATGCTGCGGCGAACACTGTGTGCACGGCGATATCCGTTCAATAAGCATGGGCCGCGCGAGCGCAAGTCTTGGAAGCACCATGTGCTGACGGAGCCGCCGAAGCCGGTGGAGTGGCGTGACCCCAAAGTATGGACGAAGGATCTAAGCTACATGAAGTCCTTTGACGCACCACAGTGGGATCTTTGGATGAACCGTGCGCGGTCGCAAGACATGGATGAGGCGCTGCAGCCGTTTATGGACATGCCGCAGTCTCTAAAAGACCGCCGCTACGACATCCCGTGGTGGGCCAACCCCTTTGGCGCGTGGTATCTGCAGAACATTCTTTCGGTGGAGCTGATGAAGCTCCCCGGGCGGACCAATGCCGAGAAGATCGCAGTTTACCGCGGCCGCAAGAACCCTGCGACGTGGGACAAAATGAAGGAGGGCCTCATGGATGATGCGGTACTGCTAAAGCAAATTGTAAAAGAGCGCTGGCGCACACTTGAGTTTGGCGATCGCGACGCTGGATACCCGTGCACTTTCAGCGATTACATTCAGTTTCTCAACGAGTGGTTTAAGTCGTTAGACGAGGAAGGCCTGCAGCGCTTGCGAGAGCACTTCGATCGCAAGATTCGCCCGCTCCTCGCTGTTATGACGCACGTCGACGTGATGTGGCTTGAGGCGCTCACACAGAACTCGGTGCAGAACAAGGAGCAACTAGAAAGGCGCATCGGCTTCCAGACTTCCCTCGGCACGCCGGAGTTCTTTGACATGTCGAAGCGTTTGCGGTACGAAATCAACGAGGATTACAAGGTGCGCGACGAGCTCGGACCGGAGCTGTTTGCGCTCTGGAGTAAGGCACCCGAGCGGTGGCCTCCTGAGCGCCTTGCAAAGATGTACGGCCTCGACTTCACTCTCGTGCGCAAAATTTTGGTATGGCACCACTTCAAGGCGTGCTACGACGCGTGCGTGGAGCCGGACTGGACGCTTCCAAAGCGTCTTTTTGCCCTAGAGTGGATTCGAGATGTCCGTGCCCGAAAGCAAGGCCTTTTTTATGGTAAGCTGCGCTTTGCCGAGCAGAAGATTACCTTCTACAGCGACAAGTTTCTCTTCCGAGACCTTGTGAACCGTCGCGAGGCGAGCTACGCCAACGTGTGGGAGATGGATGACCCGTATCGATTTCTGCAGACGGAGCAGGACTACGAGGACTACTGGGGCGACAACTACGACGTCTACCGCCGCATGTTCCCCGAGATGATTGGTAAGACGGGAGAGCCGGTGCAGCAGTACAGTCAGATGCCCGTGTGGGCTGGCCCGCATCGCGACCACGCAAACAAGTCGGAGCACAACTGGATGTTTGCCGAAATCGGCGTGAACGTCGGACATGAGCCACTCAAAAAATTGGAGCTCGACCCAACCAACGAGAAGCGACGCCGCTTTGTCATTCGCCAGCCGGATGGGTCGCTTCGATCAGCCAAGATGTCGGAAATGCGCGCCTGGTACTGGAAGGAGGAGTGGGCAGACTTCCGCTTCTGGGCGCCGAACATGGAATGGGGCGTTGAGAACACGCCGTCGCAGGAGCAGTACCAGGAACACGTCCCCGACACGCCAGATGCCGACTACCGCAAGCAGCGCCGCATCCAATCACGACCGGTGAAGTGGTTCTACGAGAGCCACTACACGCGCACGGGCAACTTCGCTGGCTTTGAACCGCTGCGCTTCATGCAACGCGGCACGCAACGAGAGATCCGCTGGCCTGACGTGATCAACGCGGCTGTACAAATCGAAAAGACGAAGCCCAGCGCCTACGTTTTTAAAGCCATCCCCGAACTCTAAAAAAGTCTGTGCCGTTGCATGTGATCCCGCTAGACGCAAGCCGCGCTACGCGTGGATTTTCGGGAAGCCTTTTTGCGGGGTGCCTGCGACGCCTGATCGGGAAATGGAAAATTGGGTGCATTCCCTTGCAACATGTTCTCCAAGTGCATTCACACCTCAGATTTTCCTTGTTGATGACATTCGCGCTGTTGTGGGCGACGTGCGCCGCTCACTGTGTTCGTAGAGGTTGTGGCATCGGCATCCTAATGACTCGCTGCCCTTTTCCTCGTCTACACCCTGACCGTCGTATTTCGGTGTGCCGTTGTTGGATGTTATCACAGTTTTTTTTTTCACTTTCCTCTCTGTGTCGCTTCTTCGCTTTGTTTTGAATGTACGCCGTTGCTGTATTGCGGACTTATGCTGGGATGTGTTGAATCTCTAACGAATTACAAGTAAGCGAAAGATTATACTCCTTAATTCTGTCGAGGGCCACCTGCACGCTTTTTTTGGGAGAGGGGCGCACGGGTTCATCCAGTTCTGCATTTGCATGACTGCACGTCGTTTTTTTGTTTTTATCCTCGTAGTTTCTCTTCTTTGTCTGCCGTTGAGATCTGTGGCGGCCTCGCAAAGGAGCGGAGATGGGTTTTATGCGCACAAGAAGCGCCACTAAAAAAGCCACATTGGAACGGTTGAAAGAAAAACAACAGCCGCGCAGCTATTCCTTGGTTGTGCTCACTGTTGGCTGTAAGAAGCTCTCACTTGTCCTCTAGCTTGTGCAGGGTGCTTCTCTTTGCTTAGAGCGCTACTTGCCACTTCCCCTCCTGTTGACTCCCTCTTCTTTTTTTTTTCGCTTCTCTTAGATTTCTCACATTTCCCTTGTACTTCTGTTGTACCCCAACGTACTGATAGGAGCCCAGCAAGGAAACACCTGAGACGGGTCTTGCTGTATCAGCATTCCTCCCCCACTCTCTAAACCTCGTGCTGTGCCTGTGTAGTCTCTTTCGTCTTATCACGGCACTTCGCTTGAGGGTGCTTTTTGTTGTTTTGATTTTCAGTGCAATTTTACAAGTGGGGCCTTGTGCCAATTTCCCACCCTCGACGCAGTCGGTGCTACCGGTGTCGAGCTTATCTTTTTATGTTGTTGTTGGCTTACACCACCGTTTTTCTTCTTTGTACTTTTATATTCTTCGCGTAATCAAAATAAAGATAACATTTTTGGCCGCGTGCGTTGACGTTTTTTTTTTTTTGTGTTTTGCGGAGTACAGCCCACCGATTGCCGTATACTTAGCTGCTTGTAACAGCAACGTTGGTGCACCAAGTTCAAGGAAGGAAGAGACTTCACAGGAGTTCACGTCGAAATGAGTGCTGCAGCACCACCCGGGTTTAACGAGGAGGCCGCGGGGCCTCCCGGCTTCGACGATGCATTTTCTAACACCGATCCCGCTTTGTTGGCCGAGATGGAGGAGGAGGAGCAGCGCGAGGCGCGGCAGCTGCAGATTCACGCGTGGCGCCGCATGAACACGGAGCGCCACGGCTTTCGTGCTGCTTACCGTGCTGCGGTGGACGAGAAAGACTTCATGCCACCCGAGTTCATCCGCAAAGTGGTGAAGGATAACGGCGACCTTGGCGGCAAGCGCTTCAAGTCGGAGCGGAAGCTCTGCGTTGGCATGCTGCCCTACATCCCACTTGCCCTCTTCAAGCTGCTGGAGAACATGCCCATGCCGTGGGAAGAGGCGCGGTACGTGAACGTGGTCTACCACGTCGGTGGCGTGCTCACCATTGTCGATGATACTCCAACTGTCGCGGAGCCGCTTTATGTCTCGCAATGGGGTTCTATGTGGACCAAGATGCGCGCTAACAAAGTGGAGCTGCTTCAAGAGGGCGGTGGCTTCCGGCGGGCGGTGCATAAGGGGGATGAGAACGAGCCCCCACTGGACTTTGCGGATTACCTAATGGACCGCGTCCCACCCCCGGCGGTGCACGATGAGCTTGACGAGGAGGACAACGCCATCATCGCGGACTGGTTCTATGACCCGTTTCCTCGCCTGGTGGCCCCGAACCAGATCCGCGGCCCGCGGCGACCCAACGGGTACTACTTCGCATTAGAGGTGATAGAGGCGCTCTACCGCAACGCAGCGCCCATTCTTCCGTCTCTCGACGACAAGAACTATTTTTATTTGTGGGACCTCAAGTCCTTTTATGCGGCTAAAGCAATGCACCTCTCCATCCCGCGCGGGCCGAAGTTTGAGGCCCCGCCTGCGATCCGGCAGCGGAAGGACGAAGATGAGGACTGGACGGAGTTCAACGACCTGCGCCGCATCATCCATCGCGACAACCCACGGAAGCCGCGCTTCACCATGCTCACAGAGCGCCAGATCGCGTTTCCGTTCCTCTACGGAGCCGTTGTGGACGGTGTGGAGCTGGCACCCTACCACTACCCGCCGACCGTGCGGGTGGAGAACGACGACCCGGAGCTACCATGCTTCACGTTCCACCCGTCGCTGAACGCGATCAAGGCGGTGGAGAAGAAGCACACCGACGTCCCGCGATCGAAAGCGGTGCTGTGTTCCTCCACGTGGGACCGTGCGGGCGCCCAGCACACGGAGGACCCTGCTGAGGTCCCGCTTGACCTTCCTGACGACTTAGAGCCGTTTTTGTCTGATTTGCCACTGGAGCAGCCGAACACGAAAACAGGACTGTCCCTCCTCTTCGCACCAGATCCCTACAACTCATTTGAGGGCGGCATGAAGCGACGCATTGACGTTCCTCTGTGCGATAAATGGTACCAGGATCCACCGGACATGACTACCTCTGACACTCGCGACAAGATTCTGCGCAGCTACACGCAGCTGTTGAAGCACCACGTCAAGCGCTCACTTCACCGCAGCGTGCGGCAGCGCAACCGTGCAGCAGCTGCTGAAGAAGCCGCGCTGAACGCGGGCATGGACGACGCACAGGAGAAACGACGACTGGATAAGATGGCAGAAATGCGCTACTTCTCCAAAACACGCATGGAGTGGTTAGAGGCCGCGCTGCAGGTGATGCGACAGGGCCACAACATGATGGTTCAGCTGATCAACATGAAGTGCCTGCCCTACGTTCATATCGACTACAACTTCGAAGCGAAGCCGACGCGCACGCTGACGACGAAGGAGATTAAGAAAAGCCGACTGGGTCCTGCGTTTCACATGATTCGAGAGCTGCTGGGATTTATGAAGCGGCTCGTCGACATGCACGTCATGTACCGTCTTGGCTCCTCGGACGCCCTGCAACTGGCAGATGCCACCCAGTACCTTTTCTCGCACGTGGGCGTGCTGACCGGCGTCTACCGCTACAAGCTGCGCGCCATGCGGCAGATCAAGCGTAGCCGTGACGTGAAACACATGCTGTATAGCAAATTCAACGTTGGCGGTGTGCCGAGCGGTCCGGGCTGCGGATTCTGGGGCCCTGCGTGGCGGGTGTGGGTGTTCTTCCTGCGCGGCATGACACCGCTGCTGCAGCGCTACCTGAGCAACCTGACCGATCGTGTTCTGCATGGGCGTGTGCAGAAAGGCAAGCTTGCCGGCAAGAAGATCACCCGCCAGCGAGTGGAGCCGGATAAAGATGTTAACATCAAGGAGGCGTTCCGTCGCGAGCTGCGCGAGATGCTGCCGGACAACGTCAAGAACTCCGTCATTGTGACCATGGACCAGCACATGAACGAAGCCTTCCGTCACTGGCGCGCCGGCTCGTCTTGGAGCGTTCCAGGGCTGGCGAAGCCGCTGACCGACCTCGTCAACAAGTACGTGAAGCTACGCTCAGAGGAGTACATCCGCACCACGCAGCTGCAGCGCCGCCGCATTGCTGATGGCGACACGGTCGACAAACAGGCCTTCATGAAGAACCTGGGCCGTCTCACTCGTATTAAGTTGATGGATGAGCAGCGGCGGCAGCGGCGCTACATGTCAGGCGAGGACGCCGACACCATTATCGCGCCAGCCGAGGCAACGGAGATGTACCGCATGATGGCAAACTGGCTGAACGACCGCGGGTTTAAGAAAATTAGTTTCCCTGACCCGTCCAAGACGGCCGAGCTGTCGCTGCTGCAACTCTCGCTGAACCGCCTGCGCGACCAGCACAACATCGCCAATCGCCTCACCGCGAACCAGCGCGAGGAGCAGGCGCGCATTGAGGAGGCCTTCAACGCACCCCACGAGGCCCTGTCGCGCATTGTCGACGTCCTGGCGCACCAACGCCGCTTCAAGAACGTCGAGGTGGAGTACATGGACAACTTCTCGCATCTGTATCCGCTGTACACCGTCGTCCCGCAGGAGAAGATGGTGGACTCGTTCCTCGATCAGTACCTCTGGTACAAGGCGATGGGGGTACAGCGTATCTTCCCAAACTGGGTGAAGCCGTCCGATGTGGAGCCGTTACCGCAGCTGCTGTACAAGTGGTGCGAGGGCATCAACAACTCACCCGACATGTGGGACGTCACACACGACGAGTCGGTCGTGCTGCTGCACAGCGACCTGGAGGACGCATTTTATGACAACGTAGACTGGAACTTCTTCCGCCCTATGCTGGAGCTGATCATGGACAAATCCCTCGTCGACTACATCGTGAGCCGTCACGACGTGGTTGTGGAGTTCAAGGATATGAGCTACCACCACTACAAAGGCCTCATACGCGGCTTCATGTTCTCTTCCTTCTTAGCGCAGTACTGGGGCCTCATCATGGATGTCCTGCTGCTCGGCACGCAGCGTAGCAAGGAGATCGCCGGCACAGCATTGAAGCCAAATCCGTTCATGTCCTTCTTTCGCGACCCATACCTCGCCACGTCGCACCCGATTCGCGCTTACTGCCGGTACAAGAATGAGGTGTACATTGTCCTGCGCTACACTAAAGCCGAGGCGGACGAAGTGCGGCGGCGCTACCTGGAGGAGACGCAGAGCGACCCGGAGATGCGCGCAATCAACGCGTCTGTGCACGGCTTCAAAAACGCGAAGGAGTGGCCGCGCGATGCGCGCATGCGGCTGTTTCTCTCCGATGTGAACCTTGCCCGCGCCGTGCTGTGGGAGTTCCGTGGCCGCCTCCCGCCTTCGCTCGCCACCATCAGCGAGGCGAACAGCTTTGTCAGCGTGTATTCCAAGGACAATCCGAATTTACTGTTTGAGATGGCCGGCTTCTCGGTCCGGCTGCTGCCCGTGGTGCGGACCGAGGAGGACGTGCTGGAGAACGAGTCCATGTGGAGCTTGCGCAACCACATCACTAAGGACATCTCGTGCCGCGCCTTTCTGCAAGTGTCGAAGGAACACATCAACATGATCCGCAACAAGGCACGCCGCACCGTCATGATGGTGGGTAGCTCCACTTTCCACAGCATTGCGGCAAAGTGGAACGCGCTCATCACTGAGATTGTTCCCTACTACCGCGAGGCTATTTTGGGCACCGAGGAGCTGCAGACTATCCTTGCACGCGCGGAGCATCGCATGCAGGCCCGTGTCATGATGGCGCTGAACTCACGTGCAAAGTCGCGCTTCCCACCAGCGATGTTTTACGCCCCTTCCGACCTCGGCGGGCTGGGCATGCTCTCCGTGGGCCACTCGCTGATCCCGGCGAAGGACACGGTGTACTCCAAGACCACCAGCACCGGTGTGCAGTTCTTTTATGCAGGTCTCACCAACGAGGAAGGTATTCCCATCCCCAACGTGCTGCAGTACTATACTCCGTGGGAGACAGAGATTAAGGAGAGCGAGAGGGCTTGGCTCGACTTCCGCACCCGCGAACGCGAGGCCAAGGCACGCGGCGGCCGTGTTTCCCTTGATGATATTGAAGACATCATCGATAAGGGCATCCCCCGCATCCGCGTCCGCTTCTCGCGCCACGCACCGCTCTTTCACTTCAACGCTGGCTTCCGCTCCCGCTTGGAATTTCAGCGCTTCATCGCGGGCAAGTACCTGAAGAACTGGTGGTTTCACATGGAACACGATGGCAACATCTGCGGCGGCGTGATGGAGCGCTACCGGGCGGACATGAACAACGCGCTGGGTGGCGTGGAGGCGATCCTAGAGCACAGCCTGTTCAAGGGCACGGGATTCCCATCGTGGGAGGGAATTGAGTTTGACCGCTCCGGCGGCTTCGAAAACTCCAAGAAGGACAGTAAGTTGGCGAAGCAGCAACGCGCCGGTCTTAGTAAGGTACCGAACCAGCGGTTTGCGCTGTGGTGGAGCCCTACCATAAACCGCTCCGATATCCAGGCGGGCTTCGAGTCCAAGGTTGAGACCACCGGCGTCTTCATGTGTGGCAAGCTCGAAACCATTAAGAAGTCGCTCATCAAAATCTTCAGTGGCTCCCTGTGGGAGAAGTCGCACGCGGCAGTGGTGAATGACGTTGCCAGCAAGCTCAAGGACAGTCTCATCGACCTCGGCGCTGCCTCTGTCACACTGCAGCAGCAGCACCCGCAGAAGTCGTACACATTCACGAGCTCCGCAGCAGATGTCGTGCTGGTCAGCGCCGCCCGCTGGTCCGTCTCGTCAAAGCCGACCAGCCTGGCCGAGGAGGCCGGCGACGTGTTCCAGAACAACACCACTGCGAAGTACTGGATCGATGTGCAGCTGCGTTGGGGCAACTATGACAGCCACAACATCGCCGAGTACGCGCGCAAGAAGTTCTACGAGTACTCCACGGCGCGCATGTACCCCTTCCCCGCTGGTATCGTGGTGGCCATCGACCTCGCGTACAACTGCCACAGCGCATTTGGCTACTGGATTCCTGGAATGAAGCCGTTCATGAACAAGCTGCTGCCTGTCATCATGAAGAACAACATCACGCTGAACACCCTGCGCGATCGCATGAAGCGCGACCTTGGCCTGTTCAGCTCCGCCCCTACCGAGGCAAGTTTGTCAGACACCAACATCGCAGAGCTCTTCTCTAGCGGCATGCGCACGTGGATCGTGGACGACAGCGCCACTTACGTGACGAGCGAGCAGCCGACGCCGGACGGCGGAAAGAAGTTCAAGTCAGAGAACGGCGCCGTGCTCGTTTTCGAACCCGTGTCAGGCTCTCTGAAGATGAGCGTGGTCCACAAGAGCGTCTTCGCCGGGCAGAAGCGGCGGTCGAAGCTGGCGCGCGAAAAGGCAGCGGAGGAAATTGCCTCGTGGCTGCGTAGCTGCCCACCAAGTGAGCGGCCAAGCAAGATCATTGTGACACGCTCTCGCTTCCGCCAGACGCTGCACAACATGCTCGTCCTCGACTACCCGAACATTATTATTGGCCAGAGTGATCTGAACTTACCCCTGCCGATGGTGCTGCGCCACAGCCGGCTGGTGGAGCTGCGCATCGCGGCGATGGAAAGCAAGGGCTGGGAATTCTGCATCTACGACGACTGGCAACAAAGCCTCCAGTTCCAGCCCATCACCTGCTTCAATTTGCTGAACCTCATCCTGCGCGGCTACCACATTAACCTGCAGCGCACGCGGCAGATTTTGGTGCCGGACCTCCACGTCGAGGTGAGCGCGGCTCACTTTTGGCCGACGTACGCCACGCGGCAGGAGTGGGAGCAGCTTTCGATCCGCCTGCAGGAGATGATCATTGCGGATTCAGCGCGCCGCATGAACGTGAGTCCCAAGGACTTCACCGAAAAGGAGAAGGAGGGTATTTTGCTGGGTAAGAAGATGGTGAATATTGAGATTCAGCAGGAGGAGATGAAGGATATTGAGCAGATGCGGCGCACCAAGCTGGCGGAGGCGAAGACCGTGAGCGTTGTGACCAGCAGCGGCGACGTGGTGAAACGCAAGGTGAAGGCGGTCTTCGACTTTGGTGCCACAGCGTTGGACAACAACTGGCGATCTCGATCATTGGCGGACGCCGCGTTCTTGGACGAGAACACCACTGTTACTTTCGACGCCGCCGGTGCGACCGGTGCAAGCGATCAGCTCATCTTTGCCGAGGACACTATCCAAAAGCTGCTGGCGTGCTGCGATGTCAAGGTGCAGTGCTGCGCGTACATGTTTGGTCACGCTCTGCCAGACTCGCCGAACATTAAGGAGGTTCTTTGCGTGATGATCCCGCCCCAGTTTGGTACGGCGGTGGAGTCCCGCACACCGCCACGCATTCCCTTCGACTCGCCGGCGCTGCAGGAGAGCAACTTGTCTTTCTTGGGTCTCATGCGCATCGGCGAGAGCGAGGCGCAGCTGACCTCGCATGATCTCGCTCTGCAGGCACGTGCGCTGGATGTGAACGTGGGTATGGTGCCGAAAGGCTTCCTCACTGCGGTGTTAGAGATGTCCGAGGAGGGGGTGATGGTGCGGTGCTACAGCACCACGGCGGAGGGCATCGCGTGGGCGCAGCATCAATACGAGGCGGTCCTGAAGAAAACACCGGAGGTGGTGGACACGGCGTACTACTCGCCGTGCCGCGGTACGCTGTCGCCGGAAGCGCGAGGCTTTTTTCTGGTGCCATCAGAGCGGGCGTGGAACTACTACTTTAAGGGTGCTTTGTGGCGCGAGAACACCGAGTTCGAGGTCATCGTTGATCTCCCGCTCCCCTTCTTCGACCCACTCCACCGCCCGGATCACTTCATCAACTTTGCGCGCATGGGTGACGTCGCCGAGGCGGTGGACATGGCAGACTCGGACGACCTGTTTGAAAACGAAGCCGGCACAGGGAACACTGAAACATAATAGAAGGGAGCCAGTAGGTTCTTTGAGGTATCGCTCTTTTTTTGTTCTTAATGCTCATGCTCCTTTCTACTTTTTTTAAAAGTTAAGTCTACTCACCATTTCGACAGGTGTCTCATGGCCCCTCTCCTTCATCGCTTTAGACCCGTGCCTGACGTCTTCTCTCCCGACATGACACGTAACGTGGAAGCGGGATAGGTGCCCTTACACTACAAAAAGAAGAGAAGCCTCCGCCAATTATTCTTTTAGTCATCATCTTTTCGCATTTTTGTTTTATCAAGCGGTAGAGCGCTCTCCAAAAGGAAATGCAAGTGCTTGCTTCTGTAAAGGGCTGGGGTTCTTGCTGCGG
Organism: Leptomonas seymouri; assembly: GCA_001299535.1. Classification (NCBI taxonomy): domain Eukaryota; phylum Euglenozoa; class Kinetoplastea; order Trypanosomatida; family Trypanosomatidae; genus Leptomonas; species Leptomonas seymouri. The sequence continues at coordinate 39,508 of LJSK01000243.1, forward strand.
TGGGGGAGTACCTCTTCCTCCCTTTGTGCGCGTCTGGGGAGCATCTGCTCGTGCGTAGCGGCAGAAAAGAACCCCCTGTCGTCATCTATAGTGCTCGACATTGGCATTGAACAAGTTGTTTGTGCTTTAGCGACGGTATTTTGCTCTCTTGGATGCGAATGATGCTTGTTATCGACAAGCAATGACACGGAAATACCCGTTGTTTATCCCTTACACCAGAAAGAGAAGAAAAGTGTCTACTGCCTTCCTCCAGCTGCCCCTCCATTCATGTTGCCAGCCACGTATCCAAGTGGCACCTAATATTTGCAATCGACAGCAAAGGGACTCACGCGTCATCTGCCTTACTGCATACCTATCTGCCTCCACGTCCACCTCTCTCCTCCTCTTTATCCAACACCGTCACTGAGCGTTAAGATGCCTGACGACATTAAAAAAAAAAACCCAACATATATACTTATATAGATTGTTTTCCAGTGTCTGAACTTATCACACCGCCACCTTAGTGTTGGCTTTTTCATAGAACCGTGCGCACCAACTCAGCGCGGTTCCTAGAACTCCTTACGACCCCCTCTTTTATTATTTTTTCTAGTTGGACACAACAAAAATAAAAAAAGTTAATTACCCTGTCTCCAAGAAACCTTCGCAGTGCTCTTCCACGAAACAACTACATGTACTTCAATCACATTTCTTTGAACAGCCCCTTTTCCAGTCGCCCGACATGGTAAACACCGAGTGCTCCCTAAGAGAGGCGGTGCACATCCCCTTAATTTCTAGGACAACACCCCCGAGAGATCTTTCGTTAGTTGTATCCATGCCTGCGTGCGACAGACACCACTCTTCTCAGCAGGAAACGTCCTCTCTCGACTATCCGAAAGAACTTTACACTTTCAATAAGCCTGACACGTCGAGCTGGC